>JAYESA010000003.1:80029781-80054781 GCA_036927795.1 Iris macrosiphon
GTATTCCAAGAGCCAGGAGGAGCACGAGGAGCATCTCAGGATTGTGTTGGAGACGCTGAGGTAGGAGAAGCCGTATGCCAAGCTCAGCAAATGTGAGTTCTGCTTGGATAGAGTGTCATTCCTGGGTCAGATATTCACTGGAGATGAACTGTCAGTTGACCCAGAGAAGATAGATGCGGTAGAGACGTGGCCTACACCTACATTAGTTACGGAGGTTAGAAGTTTTCTTGGACTTGCCGGATATTATCGAAGGTTCGTAGAAAATTTCTCAAGGATCGTTGCGCCTATGACGCGGCTGACATGTAAAGGCGAGGAGTTTATCTGGACTGAGGAGTGTTAGACGGATTTCGATGAGCTGAAGAAGCGTCTGACGTCATCACCGATTTTGACACTTCCTTATGGATCTGGAGGATTTATGGTGTATAGCGATGCGTCTAGGAGCGTATTAGAATGTGTACTGATGCAGCACAGCAAGGTGAAACTTACGCATTGAGATAGCTGAGGGTTCATGAGAAGAACTATCCGACACACGATCTAGAGCTAGCTGCAGTGATATTTTCACTAAAGCTATGGCGGCACTACCTTTATGGAGAGATGGTTGAGATTTACACAGATCACAAAAGTCTGAAGTATGTCTACACTCAGAAGGAGCTCAACAGAGGCGATGGCTAGAGTTGATGACAGACTATGATATCGAGTTACAGTACCACCCTGGCAAGGCGAATGTTGTAGCAGATGCCTTAAGCAGGAATCCCATGGCATACTTTTTGACGACTTTGCGACATTTATTAGAGGATCTTCAGGTGCTCGGGATAAAGGTTCTATTGCCAGGCATGGATGGATAGATGGCCAGTCTAGAGGTTCAGTCTACATTGGTTGAGAGGATCAAGGCAGCCCTGCCTACCGATGTGAGATTCTGATGACTACGAGAGAGGGCAGAGGCCGGCATACAGACGGGACTCCGGATTCATGAAGAAGGAACGTTGAGGTATGGAGATCGCCTATACATTTCGAGTGGCGGGCTATGCCAGGAGTTGATGACTGAGACCCATAGCTCGATTTATTCTATTCATTCCGGGGGTACGAAGATGTACCGAGATTTGATATAATACTAATGGTGGCATGGGATGAAGGGAGAGATTGGAGATTCGTGCAAGATATTTGGTTTGTCAGCAAGTCAAGGCCGAAAATCATAGGACTGTAGGACTATTGCAGCCGCTTCCCATTCCCGAGTGGAAGTGGGAACACATTACAATGGACTTCGTTACGGGATTTTCGAGGAGCCCTAACGGGAAGGATACAGTCTGGGTTATCATGGACCGACTCACAAGTCAGCGCATTTCTTGCCCTTCAGAGTTGGGCAGTCCACAGAGATATTGGCTGATATATATATGAGACAGATAGTACGACTACATGGAGTGCCTGTCAGCATTGTATCAGATCGTGATTCCATATTCACGTCATATTTTGGCGGAGTATGCAGGAGAGTCTAGGAACTCACCTCAAGTTCAGTACTGCATATCATCTACAGACTGATGGTCAGTCAGAGTGCACGATTCAGATACTAGAGGATATATTAAGAACGTGCATGATCGACTTTGGAGGATCTTGGGAGGACCATCTACACTTAGTGAAATTCTCCTACAATAACAGCTACCAAGCCAGCATACAGATAGCACCTTATGAGGCATTGTACGGCAGAAAGTATAGGTCACTAGTATGTTGGAGTGACATGGGAGAGTGTCAGATACTTGGTCCAGAGTTGATGACACGGACAGTAGAGAAAGTAAAGTAGATTCAGGGCCACCTGCGTACAGCATAGGATAGACATAAGCATTGGACAGATGCGCACCACAGACCTTTGGAGTTCAAGAAAGGTGACCATATATTTTTGAAGATATCGCCCACTCTTGGTACCATCAGATTTGGGGCAGAGGCAAGTGGACTCCGAGGTACATCGGACCTTTTGACATCTTGGAGCGAGTTAGCGAAGTGGCTTATCGTCTTGTATTGCCTCCATCATTAGAAGGAGTGCACGACGTATTTCATGTATCGCAGTTGAGGAGATACATGGCAGACCCTAGCCACGTGCTCCATCATTCAGAGATTACAGTCGGGCCCAGTTTATCATATGCGGAGCAGCCAGTGGGGATACTCGATCGTAGTGAGAAGATTTTAAGGGGACAGACTATTCGACTGGTCAGGGTTGCATGGAAGCATCATTCGCCAAGCGAGTCTACCTGCGAGTGCGAGGATTCCATTCGACAGTGTTTTCCATATTTATTTGAGGACCGAGGTACAAATTTACGTACTGCTTTCGATTACCTGTTAACTTTTAAAATTCTCGTAACCCTCATTCCTGCTTTACTTTTAATTCCGAGGACAAAATTCTTCTAAGTTGATAAGGATGTAAACCCCCTTAATTTTTTTATTTTAGGTAGACTAGATATGGTTAGAAATTTTGGTTTAGCATCAGGGTATTGAAGGTTTAGAAATTATGTTACATTGACTGGTTCTTTAATTTAAATCCTTAGTGAACTTTACCATTGCTACAATAATTGGAGCCCAACAATAGCTTTTAATTTCCAACAAATTATTGCACTCTTGACCTGACAAGTCAACCTAGGCACTAGATATTTCTGTCACTCACAAAAATACTCCCTTGTGCTCTAATTTAATTGCATAACTTCCCAGTCATGAAATCAATTCTTTAATCCTATGTCCCGTACCTATGTCGTTGCCATCGATTTAGGGACACAAACTCAACCCATTTCGCCAAACAAGTTAAAGGGGCCAAGACTGACACCAAGCCTACAACGTTTATGACCTTTGTGTTACTCCTAATTAAGACCCCATGTGCCCCCATTTAATTTAAGAGCACATGACACTTTATTTATTTAAATTGGGGACACCAACTTAAACTAATCCCAACCTAACCCCAATTTAAGGTATGTGTTCTTGTCCATCTCTCAACCGATTCTCATTCCATTTGTTCCAATGGATGGACAACGTAACTATCATTAGATCTTGCCAATTAGATTTTTATTAAACTCTCCAGAAACTGGGAAAAATTGAACCAAAATCTCGAGAAAAACTTGTCGATTAGAAGGGGAAACACATCAGAAACTGTTCCAACATCCCCTGTTTATAGGGAAGTTTCTCCCAAACGACTGATCCAAAGTTTGATTTTATTATTCTGATAGATAGTTAATATAACCAGGATCAAAATGACCAAATAGTTGTATATTCTTGATCATTAAATCTGTGTTAAAATACTATTTAAATTCCCCAAAAACTTGTTTCAAAAATATTGAAAACTTATGATACAGCGTGCGTCCTGACAAACCGGACCACCACGTCATGTACCAATTTTTTCGAAAGGAGCGTATGGTATATCCTGATGTGCGGGCTTTCGTGAAAGTTGATTTGGATGTGCGTGCGCGTCGGAATCAACCCGTATCCATAAAAAGTTTCCTATCCTTATTTTACATATTTTCTAATTAGTTTGGGCACGCTGGTCAGAATGCGATGAAGCATACGCCATTGGATTCGTGGTATCACACTAGTCCTGTGACCCAAGTTTCACGCAATTTTGAGACAATTGATCGAGCCACCTATTTGCGGGCTCTATTGACTTGAAGGGCAAATTTGTGATTGGCTCACCAAAATCCAAAACTGGACATACCGTTGAGTTTGTATCATCATTTAGAAATTGTTTGACCTATAATTTGTCCCATTTAGAGACCTTTATCCCTGTCACGCTTTTTGCTTTAAAGTGGGCCACATGTGGATCCCGCTTTGACTCAAAATTTATGTTTTGTCCCTGTGTCTAAATTGGACAAAAGGGTAGGCTTTTCTTGCTATCACAATAATTTCGGAGACATTGATGATGTTTATTTCAGCATCCAGAGACGTTCATTCAGAGTCCCTACTTTCCGGTTCCTTGGGATCATCGTCTGGACATCTATATTACACAGCTTACTTGACAGGCAAGTATACCTTGCCATTGTACTGTTATTTACATTCCTTATTGAGCATGCATATTTTGTTGTTGTTTAGTGTCATTATTTTAAACTGCGTCCAAGAATAACTTGGGTACAATAACGGTTGCGTCATCTTTTGTCACTTATTTATATTATGCATGTCGACCTAGTATTACGAGGCCACCCCATAATTTGTGAGGCATTATTATGTTTCATTGGCCATAATACATTTGTTATACAAGTGTGAGTCTCATTTAGGATACGGCCTTGCGTGACGGACTGGCCACCTGTACGTGAAGGTCGTGCGATGGTTAAGTAATAACTACTAAATAGAAATATCATGTTTAGTAGGCTTAGTAGTTACTAGAGGTATTGCATGTTATGGATGTAATACGTTAGAAGTATTGGGAGGAGAGAACAATGAGTAAGCATATGCGACTCCTTTATACTTTCCTTTTTGTAACCCGTACGCTCCGCCAGAGATGCGCGTAAATTCTAAACCTCAAACACCTGATGCTAAACCAAAATTACAGGCGGCCTCTGACGATCAAAAGACGTTACGCTTTGTAGGCCACTGATTCTCCGAGAGATTCACACCAATCCTATTTTTAGCCAGATAGTCCATACGTGGAAAAGTTGTTCTTAAAGGTGTATTTCACATAGACAGTTAGGCGACCCTTTGGATGATTATTTACAGTATTTTATTGGAATGCTTCTATGTATCTTCTTACGTTCCTCTGAGAATCTAGTCCATTTCCAGGTATAGAAGAGTATCCACAAGAGTATGGACCTGGACCTGGCGCTTCATTCTCGATTGAGGAGGTCTTACCTTCTGAGTAGCACTGATTTCTTCGCAACTGATGATATCTGTTAGTTGTTATTTCTTTTATTTGACATTATTTCATATTGGGGTTTTGATCTTCTCTCTCATTTAGTTTTTGATATAGTCGAATGGTAATGGATTTGTCTCCACCTGACTATCATTCTTTGATACTTCATATTTGAGACTTCAGTTATTTATCGGTATTTCTTTAATTGTGATATAGATGAGATATAGATGCATGTGATTTGTGTTGACAATATATTTACTACTAGTGAACTAACATTCATATTATATCGTACATGTGTATTATGGTATCCATATATTGGAGTTGCCATATACATACGGTTGGCATGCTACGTATTCCTAGTCCTATGTATTTTGGGACTAGGTTGTGACAGTGACGTCTTCCCATTAAATGGTGTCAGAGATAGTGGCTTATATTTGGGAGGGTATACTACATTATCCCATTCAGAAGGATAGGGTTGTTGGATCCCAAGCCTCTAGATCTTGTCTTGATTATTCTGAGCATTAACACGGGTACACAAGTCCCTAAGTGTCTCCTGGATATCAATTGGCGGAAGGGCGACAGAGGATCGAGATGCGGTCTGACTGCTTGTAACATAAGGAGCCGGATCAGACATGCCGGATTCCTAGTTGGTTCTCTGGTCCAGGTTTGTTTGTCCCAGGGTCTGTAGCTATGTCAAAACTAAGTTTTCTTTGAGTTCCAATACGGTATGAGTCAGAGTCTACATCGAGGTGCTCAGGGTCTACATCATGGCTTCGAGGGCCACAAGGAGTTGCTGGTTACTGGATCCTGCGTCATGCTAATCTCCTGCCATGTTGTCAACCCCTCATTTTTTTAGATAGACTAGTTTTGGTTAAAAAAATTTGGTTTAGCATCAGGTAATTGAGGTTTAGAATTAAGGTTGCAGATGTCTGATTCTTTAATTAAACCCTTGGTGCACCCTACCGTTGTTACAATATTCGGAGACCAACAATAGCCCATAATTTTCAACTAATTTTTGCACTCTTGACTTGACACGCCAACCTAGGCGCTGGAATTTTCTATCACTCAAAATCACAATCCCGTGTGCTCTAATTTAATTGCATAACTTCTCGTATCCGAAATCCATTATTTAATCTTGTACCGCGTACCTTTATCGTTGCCATCAATTTTGGGATACCAACTCAACCCGTTTAGTCGACCCAATTAAAGGATCCAAGACTAACACCAAGCCTACACCTTTCATGACCTTTGTGTCACTCAAAATTGAGACCCCATGTGCCCCCATTTAATTTAAGAGCACATGCTATTTTATTTTAATTAAATTGGGGATACCAACTTTGACTAATCTTAACTTAACCCCAATTTAACCTAATACCCCATATATTAAGCCCATATAAAACAGACAACACCCCCTCACCCTACAAAACACCAAGCACCACTTCCTACACCATTTTTTCATCATTTTACATGTTGTGCAAATACCCAAAAGTTAAGGGGCTCATTTGTAAAAGTGGTATTAGGTGTCATCCCCTCATTGGTCCAAGCCCATGAAGAAGCCTCCCTCTCCCTCTTGACCAGTCCAACCCCACCCCTCTCTCTCCTTTGTGTGAACAATTTCCTCCATATTAAATCTGAGCCATCTATTTGAATTTGGAGCTCATCCTCACCACACATTCCTCACACAACCTCCTATAAAACATCTCCATCACTCCCCATCTCCCCATGCCGGCCCTAATCCCAAAACATTAGAAACCCCCCCACTCTCTCTCTCTCCTCCTTCTCCCTACATTCACAGCCAACAAAAATATTTCTCCATTCCCATTCTCTTCTTCTTCTTCTTCTTCTTCCTCTCCACTTCTCCTACTTCAAATACCCCGACCACCAACCGAACCCCTACTCCAGCCTTCTTCTTCGACTGCCCCCCACGCACCATCGAGCTTCTCCACACACTGCACCTCTCCTTCGGCCGAGACCCAACGTTGATCCCCCGCTCACCCCGGCCGTCACGACCCCCTCGGCCAGCCTAGCTTTCCCTCGACATCATCCTACCTCGACACCCCCGCTGCCTCTAGCAGCCATCACCGGCCTCCACCCGCTGCACCTATTCTCCGGCCACCCGCATCTTCATCATCATCATCACCTCGACCCAAAGACCACCGACCTCCTTCTCCACCCGTAGCCGCTGCCATCTCCCCTCTGATCTCATCATCATCCTCAACCTTCATCAACCTTCATTATCATTATCATCGCCATTAACACCACCACCAGACCTCCGCCTGAGCAGGACCGCTCCTCCCTGACCGCCCTGTCAGCCAACACCCTCACCACCATGACCTCCCCCTCCAGTCGAGCTCCACCACCTCCACATCACTACACCACCGTGACCACCACTACCAACCACAGCACCCCCTCCGGCCATCATTCCCCCTCCGGTCATCGTCTTCATCAGCATCAGCATCGCCATCCCACCGTGACCACCACCACCACAACCTACTTCGACCAGAGATGGCCACCACACATCGCCAAGGTGAACACTCCCCCTCTCCTTGTAGTGTAGTCTTATGTATATTGTATACAGGTTATATATATTGATTTAGGGTTGATGGTTCGTATAATACATTGAGTTAGGGTTGATGGTATGTATAATGCATTAATCTTTACGGTTTGATGTTATGTAAAATATGTGTTGATGGTTGTGGCGGAGTAGGTTTAATTATTGTGAATGCTCTAGATGAGTTTAGGGTTTTGAATGCATGAGTTTTAGGATTATTACATTTTAATATATGCAATTGATGGATATTGAGGAGCAGGTGATTTATGGTGAAAGGATGTGTAATATTAAACCATTAGTCAGTGATTGAGGACTGAGAAATAATAATGAATTTAATTGAGGATTAAGTTTTATTGTGAAATGGTAATAATTGTATATATTTGAGGGTATAATAAATAATTAATAATTTATTCGAGGAATGATATTTAAACATGCATGATAACGTCTGTGAAGACCAGGAGGAATCTGAGGATTGGTCATGGCTCGAAATACTGATAAACACCGTGATGAATATAAGGGATTGGGGATTTATCTGATGATAATATACAAGTGATTAATCGGATGAGATGTAATATACCTTTACTCAACGTTGGTCAACCCTCTAGCTTAGTGCCTATGTGACTTATAACTAAGATTGAAACATATACTAGACGTGTGTCACATCCTATTTTAGCCTCGTAATAGTTTATTGATGGAGCTTACTCTCGTCTCTAGGTACTGCGGGACCCGCGGACTTGGATGTTGTACCGGAGCCCCATCTTCAGCATCCGGATCCAGGCAAGTGTACCTTGCCACCCTATATTTAGGTTACCAGATATTTATCTATTATATGCATTGTGCGCGTTTGGAATTAGAACCATTACTTCACATCCGGGTCACAGCTGGGTGCAGACGTTCGTCGGTAACGTCTGGTAATGATTGATAGATGTTCGTAATACCTTGATGTACATACTTGGTTACATCATAACCCTAGGACACATTTAGACACTATCATCGTGCCAGATTTTTTATATCTTGATACTGACAGCATGACTGGAATCTGGGATGACCTTAGGGTCGCGTTTGTTGATAGTTACTTCAGTATGACGAGACTGCTAGATAGAGGTTCAGGTTCAGCGTGCACTCGTTGACCGCTTGGGAAGGGGAAGACAATTACTAGACGTTTGGGATCCTCTGCATACGCTTTATATATGTATATATCCTGTTGATGTAGTATTCATGTATCCGGAGTAGTAGTATCACCCGTGTGACTCTGTGCTCGAGCTACGGTACGCCCCGTGTGTCTCTGTGTTCAGAGCTACGATTTTATTTTGGATAGCCCACGCGTCGAACATTGTCTTTAAACTGTGTCTCACTTAGGTGGCTATGCTAGATTACACCATCGTTGCACTTGTACTTTATGTTATACTTTGGCATGTTGTATATTTGTACCTTGTTACGTCCCTCTGAGGACCTGGTCCCCTGCCAGTTTTGCAGCATAGACGATTACGGAGCCCTTGGAGTTGCTGATGGAGATGCTTGTCTTGCAGGCATTGGTACCAGGTACTCATATTATTTCTTTCGGAGTTATGGTTACTTTATTCTTATTATTTATTCATCTACTGTTGTAGCCTAGTTTTTATGGACTCATATTTCTTCTCGAGTCTATTCGAGTTTGTTGTGTTACTGGGCGACCGACTCTAGCACATGTAACTCATTCTTGTGTATTTCTGTTCTTTGTGGATTGAGACAAAGATGTTTATATTTACTAGATTATTTAGATAGTTACCATTAGTTTAAATCTTATACATATTTGAGTCGGACCAGAGTCTGGTCGAATGCGTAGCTGGCGTGTTGCGTATTCCTGGTCCTACGTATTTTGGGACCGGGGCGTGACATATTTTTATGGTGGCCCATGCAGGTTAGAGCTTATTGTTTTGGTTACGTTACTGTACCGAACGAGCCTGCAGTTTAGGATTTATTGTTGAATAGGATCTCAATCCATAATCAATTTCTAAAACTCCTTTTGTAATTGATTATCGCCCTTGGACTTCCAAATTGTATTCATTCATTTTATATCAATATCGTTATCCTTGTTTTTCATCTCCTTAAACTTTGAAAAGACGAATGTTTGTGCCTGACGGTTCCCTCCTGAAGATGATCGTAGTTCAGACGACAGAAGACATAATTTGTGTAATATTCTCTAAGAAGATTGTTACCCTCAGTAGGGTAGGTTGATAGGTTCTTTTTAGATTCTGGAACTAGTGTAGAAGGTTAGAAAGAGAATTGGACCCAGTAGTATATCCTTAGAACTGGTAAAACCTTACCCTTACTTGAAATAGCAGTGATTTAGGAAGTGCTGGGAGCTAGAAGGATTGTTAATCCTAACCTCTAGAATGATTGATGGAAATGCATAGTCCGATGCTAGGAATTAGTTATTGTATATGATAGCGATACCAAGAACGATATTATGAACTAGAGGAGATGGAATTTTAGGCTCACCTGGAAGATGATGATCTGATTCCAGGAATTCAAGTATGTGCTTGGGAGATACTATTATTAAAATTTTACTATGTGACTCGGAGCAATAAATAACAGAAAGAAGAGATTTGAGGAATACAATTTTAGGAAAAAATTTGAGGAGAAGAGTAATTATACATTAGGCAAGGAAGAAATTATCTTTTGGAGGATTAGTGTTGTAAATAAAACGGGAGAATTTATTATGAGGTTAAGTCTAGACTATGACATCATCCTAGGCATAAGTTGGTTGAGCCAATACCACGTGACGCTAGATTATCGACGTAATTTTACTATATTCAGACCACCAGAATACCCTGAGTTTGAGTTTCTTTGGGGAGCCCGAGAGCATGGTGTCCAACCTACCTTAGTGACACACATTGCAGAAGGTGAACTGATGTACCCTCACTTTATATCAGGATTTGAGGATGTGTTTCCAGAGGATCTTCCAGGCCTGCCACCTGACAGAGAGATAGAATTCACTATAGAGTTGACTCCCGAAGCCGAGCCAGTTGCTTCCCCCGTCTACAGACTAGCACCGAAGGAGTTGGTTGAGTTGGAAGTCCAAGTAGATGGTCTCTTAGATAAGGGTTTCATCCGGGCTAATATTTCTCCATGGGGTGCACCCATCTTATTTGTGGCGAAGAAGGATGGGACGGTACGTTTGTGTATCGATTACATGGCATTAAATGATGTAACGATAAAGAACAACTACCTACTGCCGCGCATCGATGATTTATTTGATCAGCTTAGTGGCGCATATGTATTATCGAAAATTGATCTCAGATCCAGCTATCATCAGATCAAGGTACGGAGAGAGAGTATATTCCGAAGATGGCTTTTTGGACAAAGTGTAAACCCCATCGACAAAAATTGGGCCTACTTGGCTTAGATAGAGAGACTAGGGCTAGTTTAAATCCAAATAGAAATAGAACACTGTATTTTAATTGATTTTACAATATTTATATCACTTACTGCACCTTACCGTTGCTTCGATAAATGGAGCACTACACTAGTCATTGCCTTTCTACGAATTTCACACCCTTGTCCTAGACGTGCTAGTCATCTATTAGGACCTTTGTGTAACTTATAATTATGCTCTCTTGTGTTATATTTTAGTCGCACGATATTCTTCACAGACATTTATATTTAATTCTAAATAAATTCAACTTTGTATCCTTGTGCGTTCCAATCAAAATTGGAGACAATCTTGACCCATTTTGTGCAACCCAATTTATGATTATATTCTATCATGAGTCTCCTATGTCCATGACACTTGTGTCCCACCTAAATTTAGCCCCATGTACTTCTAATTAATTCAAGAACACAATTTGCATTAATTTTAATTAAATTAATCTAATTTCCATCTTTGTAAAAAATTCCAATTGTTAGGGACTTTATTGCAAAAGTGCATTAAGGTGCCCATACCATTGGACAAAACACATGAAGAAACTCATTTTTCCTTCATTATTTGGTCATGTGAATTTCCTCCATAATTTTGGAGTGCGTAGCATTCAACATCACCCCCCTGAACAATTCCTAGCCATCCAATTTCAAACCATGCAATCCTAGCCCTCCAAACATCTCCATGCGAAGTCAAGCCCATCCCAAGGATGTTGACCAAGCCCAATTTTCTAGGTCAAATACCCAACCCTCCTTTACATGTATATGTATATAACCTCTTTTCCTTTTTCTTTATTTTTCCTAAAACCTATTTCAGTCGACCAAAACATCTTTGCTTCCTGTTCATCTCCCTCTCCCCCTTCCTGTCAACCACTCGCCGGAGCTCTCGCCGGAGCCCGCCAGCACCACCTCTCCCTCTCTTCTCCTCCGCCTGAAGTCGACCCCGACCCGCCATCTCCATCCCGCTCGCCTGAACGCCTCCATCAGCCACCGACCTCGCCATCCTCCACCGGATTCACCCGACCATCTCCACCCCGCCGTTCTCCCCCGCCTGATCCACCACGCTCACCTTAACTCGTCGGATCCCGACCGCCTGCACGCCATCACAGCAGAGAACTCAACCCACCGAACCTCCACCTCCTTCACCAAGCCCGACTATACCACAACTCGACCCGCCGCCATCTTCCCGGCCATCCCGACCTCCCCCACTACAACCCCTCCGCCGGAGCCAGCAGACCACCCGACTGCCCACAGCTTCCTCTTCCTCCTCCCTGTCCTCTTCCTTCCTCCTTGATCTCCTCCACCTTCCTACACCTCGACCACCACCACTGCCCTCATCTCCTCCCCTCGTCGGACTTCCCCAGACTCCGGCAACAGGCCTCGACCGAGCCTTCTCCCCTTAATCATCATCATCATCACCATTGTCATCAACCTAATCACCTTCATAATCATCACCATTATCATTATCTTCATTATCATCCCTTAATCATCATCATTATCACCTTAACCATCATCACCATCACCTTAATCATCATCATCACCTTAATCATCATCACCCTCATCATCACAATCATCATCACCCTCATCATCACAATCATTATCACAATCGTCATCACCAATCATCACCCTCGTCATCATCATCACCATCATTGTCGTCATCGTGGACCCGTCACCCTCGCCAAAGACGACCTGTAGCAGTCACCCCCGATCCTCGTGACGTGCACGCTAAACCCAAGGTTCGAACCTGTCCTTCTCCTTTCATCTTATGTGTGCTTGTGATTAATATTGCTTCATGGTTTAGTTTAGTTCAGACCGTGTCGGATCACCTAAAGACTAGTGTGTGTTTGTGTAGGATAATTAATTGGTGCATATACATTGTGTGGTAATTAATGCTTGTACTAGGTATGACTGTATTATAGATGTTGAGTGACCATAAGATACCCTGTATTTATATTTGACTGTATAACCCGTAAGCGTACACGTACGCGTACACGTACGTATATGTATATAATATTCAGATTGGGTTACATATATATACATTGTAAAAGTAATTAAATGTTAAAACCTAATTACGACTATATATGTATTTATGTTGTACGACCCTAGGACACCGTGGATTTTTCCCACAAAATTGCTTATACCATTAACCCTGAGTATTAGTGATCTGTCTGCCTTGTGTACACTGACGTACTGGTGAGACATGTGTTAGTTGACTGTCTGATTGTGTACAGCATTTGAAGACGTGACACCCGCGTAATTAGATGCGCATTTGACCATGTTAGTCGACCAGTGTCACCCCTAGCGTACCCTCTGAGTCCAGTGTATTTATGGTTGTGTATGTACTAGTGTAATAGCTGATATTGTATTGTATTATATTATATGTATATAGGACCTATCGGATTATTCTGCGAGACTTCAGGAGCAGGTTATTGGCACTACGCAGCTTCCTTGCCAGGCAAGTATACCTTGCCTTGTTGTACTATTTAAATTCAGTTATTATTTAGTTGCATATTTATTTATTTTAATATTATATAACTGTGCGCGTCCGAGAAAGACTCGGGTGCATTCAACAAAGGCGTTGACGTTAGGACTTGTGTCTGACCTAGTATCTAGTAGACCCACCTAAAGTCGTGGAGTTATCAGTATGACTCCCCAGGCCTTGACACATTTCTTACACGAGTTGTGAGTCTCATGTAGGGCACGGACTTGCGTATTCGGTTTGCCACCTGTACGTGTGGGTCGTACGACGAATAGGGTTTAACTGCTAATAGTGATGCATGTTAGAAGACTTAGCAGTTATTAGTAGTCCATGAGCATAGAATATTGTAGTACGGTGGTCCAATCCTTGTCCTTGTTTGGTTGTAAGGTTGGGCTATTGTTCTAACGATAGACTATGAGCCAGAGTTACGACGCTGATACTTGTACTCTATCTCGGCATAGTAGCTAAAGCGTGTTGTGGATACAACATGCATAGATCATTGGGCGGGGAGGACGACTAGTAGGCGTATGGGACACCCACCTCCTTTATACAGATACCGCGTTCTTCGGAGCGATACGAACGTATATATATTTATGCAGATACCACGTTCTTTAGAGTGTTGGACGTTACTTGTGGTTTTGCAGATACCATACTCTATAGATCGTTGGACGCTATTACTTATACAGATACCATGCTCCTCGGAGCTGGACGTTATTATATTGCAGAGTGCCCTTGTTATGGGGGCATAAGTGGCGTATACTAGCCAGTCACGGCGATTGGTGAATTACGTCAACATATGTCTAGCCTACACTTTTCCATACGCACAAAGTTGTCCTCATATTGCATTCACTTAGATGGTTAGCACACCCCCTTTATTTATTAAGTATTTACTTATTGGCATGCTTTTATGTATCTTGTTATGTCCCTCTGAGGACCTGGTCCCTTTCCAGGTGTAGATGTTCATGAGTATTAGTAGGAGCGCAGATCCAGACTTGCTACTTATCTTTCGAGGAGGCCTTCCCTTCTAGCCTCATTGTTTATTAGATGTACTTATTTTACTCTTTGATATTCTAGTTGGTAGTAGATTTGTCTCCACCAAACTACTTGTTCGTATCAGGTATCTTATGCTTGCTGTAGTGTCACGACCCGCACCCAAAAATCGGGCATGAGTCGTGGGTACGTCCAGCCTACGCCACAGAATCGGCGGTAGAACGCTGTAAAGGTCCGTTCTAGGTCAACCAACTATCTATATATATCTCACAAAAATCTGCCATAACCTCTCCAAAAAGGAGGACAACCATGCAATATATATATAAATAATCCTCTCCAAAAGGAGGGCAACCATGCAATATATATATGAACTCTCAATCACAATAACTAGGGGAAGAAATAAAGCACGATATGATATCAACAAAGAAACAGAACCAAGAGAGCAAGACAATATCCAAAAATATACAGTCAAAGGCCATAATAGCTACAACATCTCACAGCAACAAAATAATAAGTACAATCATCCAAAATAACAACTGGGAACAACCCAGGAAACCCACCTAGCTAACTAGGGTGCTAACGGCGTCTTCTCGGCGCACTCCTCCTCAGTCTCAGGGTCACAGCACTCGTCAACACCCGGCCCGTAGAACGTCGGGCAATAGTCCTCAGGATCCTCTGGAAAAAAATATGCCCAGTCAGGACTGGAGCGAAGTACATAACTCTGAAAGCAACTCCAAATACATGGTAAGGTGTATATGACGAGCAATAGAAAAGTATACAAGATGCACAGGAAATAAATATATGCTGGAGCATAATGAGTAGCTGCAAAGTAAACTGGAGAACAATACAAGTAGTGGAAAAGTAACTGCAGGTGAGAAACATGAATACTAGCTAAGTGCCTTGAGCACAAGTTTGTTATGTGATCGGCTTAGGTTGCACATGAAAAATACTATGATAACTCCGTTATACGTGAGTTGCATAACCGACATACACATGAATACTGTTTGGCTTTGATCACATAACCAACTCCTACTCCCCTCCCCCAGTAATACTCTTGGATCCAACCACAACACGCTACGTACATGATAATAGCTCGCGCACACAAAGGCGAGAGCACAAGAAGCACATGATAGCACATGAGAATCAATACCCGAAGCACATGATGAAATAAACGTGATAGAGTAACCGCTGAACACGGTAAGGGGGATAGCATCTCATGACGGGATCCACTAGTACCAGCTCGTGTAATAATATGTCAGAATCATGTATCACAGTTCTAGAACAGGTGAGATAAACGCTATCATGAAATAGAAACTATCAGAGGTAGGTACTCGCCTGATGTCCAGAGCAACTAATGAGGATCGAGATTCGGACCGATGTCGCAAGAACCTATTGCGAAAAGCATAATTAAACAGGGTTCTAAGGATTTAAACTGAGATAAAATAATTAAAAACAGGCTTCTAGGGCTATTCTAGGACGAACGGGTCAAACCGGTGAAATTCGGGTCAAAAAGTCAACCCTGGGTCCAAAAAGTCAACTCTAGGTAAAAACTAGGTCAAACATTGACTTTTACGGTCAACGAGGACAATTATGGTCAAAGCTAGGTCAAACTAGGGTGCCCCTGAAATTCTAGGTCAAACCGAGCTCATTAAGCTAGAAAACTCTCAAACTCTCCTAATCGAGATACCGGGATACCCTCGGTATCCGATACCTCGCCCTAGGCCATGCACCCCGCCTAAACCCGCTAAAACCTATGCTAGCACGCGTAAATATATACACATAAACATATAAAAATTACTCCAATACTATTCCTAGGCTATTGCTCAAATACCCCGCTCGAAACTCAATACCTTGGATATCTCAAGGTATTGAGATACCTCGGTATCTCAAGGTATTGAGATACCGCTCTCATACCCCTCTAACTAGTTATCTAGTAGCTATCTAAGTATGTAGATATATATATATATATATATATATATATATATATATATATATATATATATATATATATATATATATATATATATATATATATATATATATATATATAATCTAGGCTTAAAATATATATATCTATCATATCTATACATATCTACGTATCTATCTATATATATATATATATATATATATATATATATATATATATATATATATATATATATATATATATATATATATATATATATATATATCCCCATATATACCTTACCCAAATATATATATATATATATATATATATATATATATATATATATATATATATATATATATATATATATATATATATATATATCTAGTTATATCTAACTACCTATCTAACTATATGTATATATATATCTATGCATATAGATATAGATATCTACTATCAATCCATAGATATATCTATCTATCTATGTATCTAGTTATCTACGTAACTATCTATCTATCAACCTATTATCTATCTATTACCTATCTAATATCTATCAATCTAACTAACTACCTATTTATAAATCTATCTATCACTCTACCTATTCCTAAATCTCACCCTCACCCCTCGCTAGCCAATGCGCTGTGCCGAAGCTGCTAGCTGCTGCCCTTGCTCTGCATAATGCTGCTGTTGCTGCTAGCTTCTGCTGCTGCTGTGCCGGCTGTGCCCCCCCCTCGCTTCGCCACACACACACCTATATACATATATATATATCACTATATATATATATAAACATACATATATATCTATATATATATATATATATATATATATATATATATATACAACTAGATATATATATATACACACATACTGATATCTATATACTAACACACACACACACACTAAACACATACCAACACATACACAGATATAATTATATACATAGCTATATATATATATATAAACACCTATTTATATATATATGCACACACACACACACACACACACACATATATATATATATATATATATATATATATATATATATACACTCAAATATATATATACATACACAGATATAAATATATACATATACACACACACGCACACTTATACATATACATATATATATACACATAGACATATACATACACAAGCACATATATATAAATACACACATATATATATATAAATATATACATATATATAAATACACACATATATATATATAAATATATACATATATATAAATACACACATATATATATATAAATATATATACATATATATAGACACACATTCATATACATAAATATATATATATATATATATATATATATATATATATATATATATATATATATATATATAGACACTTATACCCAAACACCACACAACGCACATAATACACAAACAACACGCCCCACTCACGCCCAACGACCCCGACACTCACAAATACCTATAAATATATAAAATATAACCCGAGAATTATAGCACACACTCCCCAAGCTAACCCAACGCACGTACAAGCCCGAAACTAGGAAACCAAGTCGAAATGGTCGTTCGGTCATTTCGACGAACACGCGGTGTGCGGTTCGGAAAACCTCCTGAAACGCACACCAAACCAACTCGGAATCGGCCCAAAATTTACCCACAGGTTCTAAATGATGCCTAGATCCTAGAAAAAATGCTACCGCATCAATTCTAGGCCCGTGGCGGAAACGCGCATGCACTTAGAATCGGCGACGACGAAAACCCCAAATTTGCCCGAAACGCCCGTTTCTCCTCGACACGACTTTCCGTGTCCGAACGGAGACACGCACTCACCCTCAAGACACCCGACAACATCTAACTAGGTCCGTCTAACCTAGGGCATCACCCAAAATTGGGCCAAATTCGAATTCCACCCAAAATTGACACAAAACCTAGTGTCAAAGTCTCTAAACTCAACCAAACTAGTTCCAACTTCCTCCCACGGGTAGGCTTAGAGTATAGGAAGGTTTTAAATCACTAATTACACTACATAAAAGTAATTAGCAAGGGGAAAGTTAGGGTTTACCTCTTGGGAGTTGAAATCCCAAGGCCAAAGTCTCCGATCTACTTGGAATCACCTCCCTCAAGCTCCAAGCCACAAAATCTAGCCTCCACACTAAATCTAGGCTCCACACACCTAGATTAGGGAAAATGCAAGGTTAGGATTAGCATAAAGAAGAAGGAATGGAAGAAAGAAGGAAGAAAAATGAAGAACACTTACTTGGAAAGAAGAAAGAAGAAGAAAGAAGAAGTGGAGAAGAAGAAGAAATGAAGAAGAAGAAGAAGAAGAAGAAGAAATGAAGAAGAGGGGGTTGCTTGCTGCTGGTTCTCGGGTGGGTGTGGGTAGGTAGGGGCCGGCCAAGCTAAATTAAAGGGGGTTTACATGTCCAAAAGTCCAAAATGCCCTCCACACACTTGGTTTTGGGTTCCGGGTTCCAAAAGCACTCAAACTAACTCCAAATCTCTCCAACTAACCCACTAAAAATATAATAAATATTTCTAAGCCCCAAAATAATCCTCATAAGGGTGTTGGTCGGGTCGGACATGGGTCCACTAGGGCCTGACATGGGTCCAGGCTAGCCAAAACCCTAAAACAATCAATTAAAAAATAATACAAGCACTATTTAAATATAAATATAATTAATTAAATACAATACACAATTTACCAAATAAAAATAAAAAAATACCCTATTTTCTAGAATTGGGTAGTGACAAGCCTACCCTCCTTAAAATAATTTCGTCCTCGAAATTAAAAGACGAAACTAGGACAGGAATGCAAAGAAAAGAACCATACCTCAAGGCTCGAAGAGATAGGGGTATCGCTCGCGCATTTCATCCTCCCTCTCCCAGGTTGACTCACCTGTAGAGTGATGCCTCCACGCGACGCGAACCAAGAGAATAGTCTGGTTCCTCAACACCTTCTCCCGCCGATCCAGAATCTCCACCGGCTGCTCTGGATAGCTAAGAGTAGGGCCCACCACGATCTCTGAGTGATCCAATACGTGACTAGGATCTGCCACGTACCGTCTCAACTACGATACGTGGAACACATCATGAACTCCCTTTAGCGTAGGCGGCAACTCAAGCCTATACGCCACGGCGCCGACCCTCTCAAGGATACAGAAGGGTCCGACGAAACGTGGGCTAAGCTTCCCGCCTCCACCGAAGCGAATAGTGCCCCACATCGGAGAAATCCTCAGGAACACCAAATCTCCAACCTAGCACAAACAAGGTCTCTGCACTTAGTCTAAAACAAGCAATCACAAACAAACACAAGAACAAAATCTAGATTCTAAGCTATACCTCGAACTCCAAAGGTCTCCGGTGGCTATCGGCCCAATGTCGCTGCCTGTCCTGCGCCACCTGAAGTCTATCTCTAATGAGCTTGACCTTCTCCGCTGCATCAACCACCATCTTTGGGCCAAGCAAAGCTCTCTCGCCTACATCATCCCATGATAACGGAGTGTGACACCTTCGTCCATACAATGCCTCAAAATGTGACATCTCGATACTGGCTTGGTAGCTGTTATTGTAAGTAAACTCTACCAAGTGCAAGTGATCCTCCCAAGAGTCTCTGAAATCCAGAACACAAGTGCGAAGCATGTCCTCAAGTGTCTGAATGGTCCTCTCTGACTGACCATCTGTTTGTGGGTGATACGTACTACTAAACTTGAGCTGGGTGCCCAAGCTAGCCTGCAGACTCTTCCAGAAATGTGAAGTAAAGCGACTGTCCTGATCTGATACTATGCTCAGTGGAACTCCATGTAGTCTGACTATCTGGCGCACATACATCTCTGCTAGTCTTTCTGTAGACGTACCCACTTTGAATGGTAGAAAGTAGGCCAATTTGGTCAACCTGTCCACGATGACCCAAATTGCATCATTCCCACCTGGAGAACGGGGAAGTCCAGAAACAAAATCCATGGTCACATGCTCCCATTTCTACTCCGAAATGGGTAATGGCTGGAGCAAACGTCCTGGCCTCTGCCTCTCCGCCTTCACCTGCTGGCACACTAAGCATCGGGATACGAAGTGTGCTACCTCCAGCTTTATCCCGTACCACCATATATGCTGTCTCAGATCTCTATACATCTTGTTGGCACCTGGATGCATAGAGTACTGGGATCGATGTGCCTCCTGAAGAACCTCTTTGCGCAACGACCCACTCGGCACACACAACCTGGTACCGTGCCACAAGGAACCATCATCAGCAATGGTGAAGTCATCTGATAATCCCATCTGAACCTGCGCCCTGATGCTCCTCAGGGACTCATCCTCAAACTGTGTAGCCCTGATCCGGTCTACCAACTCTGACTGAATTTGCAGTCCCCACATCTGCATCTCAACTCCAGGCATTATCATCTTAATGCCCAAGCTCTCTTGATCTGCCAGAAGATAATGATCTGTAGTCAGGCATATAGCTACCGGATACCTGCTCAACGCATCCGTAACTACGTTCGTCTTCCCTGGATGGTACTGCAATGATATGTCGAAGTCTTTCATCAACTCCAACCATCTCCTCTGCCTCATGTTCAGCTCTTTTTGGGTAAACACATACTTCAAGCTCTTGTGGTCTGTGAAGATCTCCATACGCTCTCCGTATAAATAGTGTTTCCATAACTTCAGAGCAAAGATGATCGCTGCCAACTCCAAATCGTAGGTAGGGTAGTTCTTCTCATGAGGACTTAATTGCCTAGAAGCATAGGCAATCACCCTCCTATTCTGCTATAACACACAACCCAGTCCCTTCCACGATGCATCACTATAGATAGTGAATCCTCCAGAACCTGATGGCAACGTCAATACTGGAGCTATCGTCAACCTCCTCTTCAGCTCATCAAAGGCGATCTGGCACTCCTATGACCAAACAAACTCCACGTCCTTCCAAGTCAGCCTGGACAACGGCTCTGCAATCCGGGAAAAATCTTGAACAAATCTCCTGTAGTAACCTGCTAGTCCCAGGAAACTCTTGACCTCTGCTACTGAACTCGGAGCACTCCATGCCTCAACTGCCATAATCTTTCTCGGATCCACCGAGATACCCTCTCCAGTCACCACATGACCAAGGAATTCAACCTTATCAAGGAAGAACTCGCACTTCGAAAGCTTTCCATAAAGCTTCTCCTTTCTGAGAGTCTCCAGCACTATCCTCAGATGCTCCTCGTGCTCCTCTGGGGTCTTCGAATACACCTCTGGGGTCTTCGAATACACCAAGATATCATCTATAAATACCACCAAAAACCTGTCCAAATGCTGATGGAACACCTTGTTCATCAGATTTATGAACACTGCCGGGGCATTAGTCAACCCAAACGGCATCACCAAGAACTCATACTGTCCATATCTGGTCCGAAAAGCTGTCTTCGGATGACCTTCACCTGGTGGTAGCCTGTCCTCAGATCAATCCTGGAAAACATCCTCGCTCCGCTCAACTGGTCAAAAAGATCATCAATACGCGGCAGCGGATACTTGTTCTTGATTGTGAGGTTGTTCAGAGCCATGTAGTCGATACATATCCGTATCGACCCATTCTTCTTCGGCACAAAAGTACCGGAGCACCCCACGGAGAAGAACTAGATCTGATAAATCCCTTATCCTGTAGCTCATCCACCTGCTTCTTCAACTCTATCAGCTCACTGTTGCTGACTCTATAGACGCATTGGGATATCGGCTACGCGCCTGGCACCAAGTCTATAGAGAACTCCACATCTCTGTCCGGAGGTAACCCTGGCAACTCCTCCGGAAAGACATCCATATACTCCTCTATCAGTGGATGTAGCAACCTCGGCTCTACCACCAGGGCTCCGCAGAAGACTCCCTCGCTCTGCTCCGCTGCTCCTCTGGCAAACTGAAACTCTGGCTCACCCGGCGGACTAAATAAAACTCTGCCTCCACGACAATCTATACTAGCATAATGCATACTCAACCAATCCATCCCGAGTACAATATCGTAGCTCGGAAGTGGCATTACGAATAGGCACACACTCAACTCCCGGCCTCCCAAGGTAACTCTCCGTTCTCTGTAGACATTACTGACTAGGATGATACCACGCCCGGTCGTGATCTTGTAGAGTCTAGCTAAAGGTTCAGCAATAAGATGGTGTCTAACAGCAAAAGATATAGACACAAAGCTATGGGAAGCACCGGAATCAAATAAAGCAAGAGCTGGAATGGAATCAAGAAGAACATAACCTGAGATCACATCACCAACTGGTTCGGTCTCGTCTACTGTCAGGGCAAAAGCTCGCCCCTGCTATCCTCCTCGGTGCTGCTGCTGGTGCTGGGCGAACCTCTGCTGCTGAGTCTGCAAAGGCTGTCCTCTCTGCTGTGCTGCAGGTGCTCTGGCTTGTGCCCTCTGAGCGGCTCCTCCGCCCTGAGCTGTACGGGCAAGCGCTGAAGGACAATCCTTCAGCTGGTGATCTGTGGTGCCACATAATAAACATCTGCCCAGCCTCTTTTTGCATATGTTCCATCCGTGCCCTGGCTTCCTACAGAAAGGGCAAATGATGGGCTGCCTCTGGCCCTGCTGCTGTCCCTGCCTCTGCTGCTGGGGCACCTGCCGGAAGGGCGCACGACCCTGACCCTGGTGCTGCTGGGTCTGCTAGAATGGCCTCTTTGCTGGGCCTGCACTGCTGCCTGCTCCTGAAGCATCTCTGCTCCTCTTGGTCTTCAGCTCCAAGTCATCCTCAGCTCTCTGGGCGTCGCTGACAATCTGCTCGAAGGTCGCCTCACGGTCGCTCCTAGTCAAGGACTTGACCGCCATGACCAAACCCTTACGGAACTTTCGTACCTTTGCTGCCTCAGACAACCCCTCAACAAATCTGCCCAGATGGTAGAACTCTGCTGCATACTCGTCCACTAGCATGGTCCCCTGGACGAGCGCCTCAAACTGACTCTCTAATGCACTGAGAGCCACATCCGGAAAGAATTTCTCCTTGAAAAACTTCTTGAAAGCCTCCCAAGTCAGTCCCGGTACTGCTATCCGCGTATCTGTGCGGTACCAAGTGAGGGCAAGGTCGAACATCTGGCTGCCCGCTGCCTCAATTTGCATGCTGGCTGGGATCATCGCCAGCCTGAAGATGCCCTCGATTTGCTCGATCCAGTCATCGGCGTACAGGATCCCCTCTGTACCCCGGAACTCCTTGGGCCGTATCCTCTGGAAGTCGATAATAGTGCCCGGCCTAGGATACTGAGCCTGCTCTGGCTGTGGCTGAATCTGAGCCACTCTGTCAACCGCTGTCACAGCCATCTGATGAGCATTCTCAATGTCCATCCTCATAACGTCCACCTGGCAGTGTTGTGCATCCAACATCTCTCGGAAGAACGCGAACAACTGCGTGGCATCCACTGGTACAGGCGGTGGTGGAGGAGGTACCACCGGAATAACTGGGGTGACTCTCGGTTCATATGGGAGTGAGAGGATCTCCGAGAGAAACATACGCTCCCTCAACCGCAGGAGTGGCGAGTGGAGAGGTAGCGGCTGCCGAAAGTCGAGCAGAACGAGAGGTGGCAGACCTCTCGGTGGCAGCTGCTGGGACGGTGCGCTGAGATCTGGTCTTCGGAGGCATCCTGAACACAGATCAAAAGAAGTCAATATAGTGCAAGAAATGATATTATCAAAGAAGGACAGTAATATTGCAAAAGAAAACAAATTCAGGGAAAATTAAAGATAGCAAAAGAAAGCAGGAAGGGTCCTAGTTGTGATTGAGCACACTCTCTCTCAGCCTATATCCTATATCCTATTATAGGTAAACCTAAAAATTAGGCCTGCATGGGCCACCACCAAAAATGTGTCACGACCCGCACCCGAAAATCGGGCATGAGTCGTGGGTACGTCCAGCCTACGACGCAGAATCGGCGATAGAACGCTATAAATGTCCGTTCTAGGTCAACCAACTATCTATATATATCTCACAAAAATCTGCCATAACCTCTCCAAAAATGAGGACAACCACTTAATATATATATGAATAATCCTCTCCAAAAGGAGGGAAACCACGCAATATATATATGAACTCTCAATTACAATAACTAGGGGAAGAAATAAAGCACGATATGATATCAACAAAGAAACAAAACCAAGAGAGCAAGACAATATCCAAAAATATACAGTCAAAGGCCATAATAGCTACAACATCTTACAGCAACAAAATAATAAGTATAATCATCCAAAATAACAACTGGGAACAACCCAGGAAACCCACCTAGCTAACTAGGGCGCTAACGACGTCTCCTCGGCGCACTCCTCCTCAGTCTCGGGGTCACAACACTCGTCAACACCCGGCCTGTAGAACGTCGGGCAATAGTCCTCAGGATCCTCTGGAAAAAAATATGCCCAGTCAGGACTGGAGTGAAGTACATAACTCTGAAAGCAACTCCAAATACATGGTAAGGTGTATATGACGAGCAATAGAAAAGTATACAAGATGCACAGGAAATAAATATATGCTGGAGCACAATAAGTAGCTGCAAAGTAAACTGGAGAACAATACAAGTAGTGGAAAAGTAACTGCAGGTGAGAAACATGAATACTAGCTAAGTGCCTTAAGCACAAGTTCGTTATGTGATCGGCTTAGGTTGCACATCAAAAATACTATGATAACTCCGTTATGCGTGAGTTGTATAACCGACATACACATGAATACTATTTGGCTTTGATCACATAACCAACTCCTACTCCTCTCCCCCACTAATACTCTTGGATCCAACCATAACACGCTACGTACATGATAATAGCTCGCGCACACGAAGGCGAGAAGCACATGATAGCACATGCGAATCAATACCCGAAGCACATGATGAAATACACGTGATAGAGAACCCGCT
>JAYESA010000003.1:80057281-80099781 GCA_036927795.1 Iris macrosiphon
AATTCGGATTCCACCCGAAATTGACACAAAACCTAGTGTCAAAGTCTCTAAACTCAACCAAACTAGTTCCAACTTCCTCCCACGAGTAGGCTTAGAGTCTAGGAAGGTTCTAAACCACTAATTACACTACATAAAAGTAATTAGCAAGGGAAAAGTTAGGGTTTACCTCTTGGGAGTTGAAATCCCAAGGCCAAAGTCTCCGATCTACTTGGAATCACCTCCCTCAAGCTCCAAGCCACCAAATCTAGCCTCCACACTAAATCTAGGCTCCACACACCTAGGTTAGGGAAAATACAAGGTTAGGGTTAGCATAAAGAAGAAGGAATGGAAGAAAGAAGGAAGAAAAATGAAGAACACTTACTTGGGAAGAAGAAAGAAGAAGAAAAAAGAAGTGGAGAAGAAGAAGAAGAAGAAGAAGAAGAAGAAGAAGAAGAAATGAAGAAGAGGGGGCTGCTTGTTGCTGGTTCTCGAGTGGGTGTGGGTAAGTTGGGGCCGGCCAAGCTAAATTAAAGGGGGTTTACATGTCCAAAAGTCCAAAATGCCCTCCACACACTTGGTTTTGGGTTTCGGGTTCCAAAAGCACTCAAACTAACTCCAAATCTCTCCAACTAACCCACTAAAAATATAATAAATATTTCTAAGCCCCAAAATAATCCTCACAAGGGTGTTGGTCGGGTCGGACATGGGTCCACTAGGGTCTGACATGGGTCCAGGCTAGCCAAAACCCTAAAATAATCAATTAAAAAAATAATACAAGCACTATTTAAATATAAATATAATTAATTAAATACAATACACAATTTACCAAATAAAAATAAAAAAATACCCTATTTTCTAGAATTGGGTAGTGACATGTAGTTATATAGTTGATTGGTTATTCATTTATATTTGATTCTGTGGATGAGATTTAGTTATGTCTTGTGACTTATGATAATTATATACCACTTGTGAATTATTTTTCATAATACAGCGTACGCATGTGTTATGGTTTTCATATATTGGAGTTGCCATATATATGTGACTGGCATGCTTACTTGTTCCTAGTCCTACGTATTTTGGGACTGGGGTGTGACATGTTTTTAGTGGTGGCCCATGCAGGTCGAGAGCATATTGTCTCGGTTACGTTACTGTACTGAGCAAGCCTGCACCTAGGATTAGAGTTTTAGGTCTCATCCACATACTTGACTTTTTCTCCTTAATTTTGTTCAAAATTCTTGAACTCACTTTCCTTCCAATCCGTTCTATTTAAATAATTGTATCCTGCTTGATTCATGTGCTTCCCTAATAGTTCCTTGAGTATAGCCTCTGCTAGAATATAGGAATCCCTGTTGTTATGATGATAATTAGGGTAACTTTCCTACTAAGAATACAACTAGAATATTGACACATCACAAAGTTTAGAATACCTAATGAACCCTAACATCCCTTACCTGTAGATTGGTTTACCATTATCCCTTGATATATTTATGAAGGACTTGAGAGTATTATAGACACTACTAGGGTTAGTTATAAATTTGACCGTATTATTTGACCCTAGTATCGAGGAACCAATAGAAATTCAAGGTTGAACATTAGGACTAAACCTAACTTTCATAGCGAGATAGTATTAGAGAACCAAAAATTTAGCTCATTGTCTTGATACTAGCAGGACAATACCTTAGGAAGCCAAGAGGAATGAATATAACATTTTTCTTGATCATACCTCGAACACAGAGATTAGCATACCACCTTTCTTAGAGAACCATGATATTATCAAGAGTCTCTCATTATAAATTCATATCTTGTTCCCCCGGAACCTTTACGTTCGCTATTTGTGCGATGACTAATTACGTTTTTCTTTTCTTTCAATTCGTGCCACTTAACTCTTATGATTGTAGGCCAAATGATTTTTTTTATGTTAAAGATATATAGTTGCTAGGATTATAGTTGTAAATCTTAAATTTTGAATTTCTGTGCTTGGTATTTAGAACTTGATAGTTTGAGTTGTCCTTTTAGATTATGATTTGATGATTATTCTTTAGTTTTTAAATCACGTAATTTATACCCATATCTCCATATAAGTTATACCTTCTTGTATCATAATCCAGCGTATTTATATTTTCTGTACTACCTTGACTTATGCCGCTATTATAGCCTACTTTTGCTAGCTTATTCTTTTATCGAGCTTGTTTATGACATATGTGTTATTGGGGCCTGATCAACCACACAATAATACAATTGTCTAATCAGAATCAGTGTATTATAGTCTGGACAACCTTATACACTTGGTTCGCTCTTCGCATGACTACTTATGTGGATTGAGATAAAATTGATTTAGTTTCTTAGACGAATGTACTTGCCCTCTAGACATGTCTGAGCATATCGTATCGGTTACATAACTGTACTTATACGACCATGCGAATAAGAATTTACCAAATAGGATTTCAACCCACAACTGCCTTGACAATTCTCATTTAAATTCTTTAAACGCCTTGATCCCCATACTTATATGCTATTACCTCCCCCTTGAACGCTTTATTATTGTTTTCCGTCTTTCCTTATTTCAGAAAGATGAAACCTCGTGCTTGGTATAATTTTGATACATAGAGAGTACTAGATATACCCCATAGGCCAATCACATTACTTGGTTACTATCTTTTATAATTAAGGGCATATCATATGTGATATATTTGGTATTAAAGCTTTGAGGATTGAATAACATGATTAAATAATTTGAGGAAAATCTTTCTTAAATATATAGCCTTATGTGATAGATGGGTAAATTCTAAGTTGGATAGAAGTTGCATTGTCAACTTGAGAGGAATTTTTTTTAGATTGTGATCAAGTAAGATTAGATCGAAAGATTAAGTCATTTTAAATGTGGAGAATTTTAGAAGAAGGAGTTAGAGGATGAGTATTTAATGAATTTTTGAAATCTTGTTATTTCGGACCAAATATTTATAATTTGAGCAGAGGATTTAAATTTTGAATATTGAAGGTTGAAACATCGATTTAAATCTTGAGGAAAATAAATAGAACTTTAAACATGAACATCGACGGATTGAATTCCAAATTTGATGATTTGAATTCAAAATTAAATTTTGATTGTTGGATCACCTATTTAAAATATTGAGGATGTAAATTAAATTTAAAATTTGAAGAGTACGGAATTCACAAGTTGGAAATAAAAATAATATTTAATTATAATTATTGTCTAGAGGAGATTATGATAGTTGGAGACTGCGATGTAAATATTGATGTGGGATGTCATATAGATTTGAATTAGATTTGGATATGGATTATTTAAAAATTGAGAAGATAGTACGATATATTGAATTTCGATTTAAGCAATGGTTAATTTAATTTGAAAGTGATTACGATGGATTTGAACAGGTTTTAAATTTTTGGAAGAGATCGCGATTGACTTGCCTTATGTACGAATGTGAAGGAATTAACAAATTATACATTATTTTAATTTCGAGGATGAAATTGTTTTAAGTTGGGTAGATTGTAAACCCCCTCGACCAAAATTAGGCTTAATTGGCTTAAATAGAGAGACTAGGGCTAGTTTGAATCCAAATAGAAATAGAACACTGTATTTTAATTGATTTTACAATATTTATATTACTTAGTACACCTTACCTTTGCTTCGATAAATGGAGCACTACACTAACCATTGCCTTCCTACAAATTTTACACCCTTGTCCTAGACGTGCCAGTCATCTATTCGGACCTTTGTGTAACTTATAATTATGCTCTCTTGTGCTACATTTTAGTTGCACGATATTCGTCGCAGATATTTATATTTAATTCTAAATAAATTCAACTTTGTATCCTTGTACGTTCCAATCGAAATTCGAGACACAATCTTGACCCGTTTTGTGCAACCCAATTTATGATAATATTCTATCATTAGTCCCCTATGTCCATGACACTTGTGTCCCACCTAATTTTAGCCCCATATACTTCTAATTAATTCAAGAACACCATTTGTATTAATTTTAATTAAATTAATCCAATTTCCATCTTTGTGAAATTTTCCAATTGTTAGGGACTTTATTGCAAAAGTGCATTAAGGTGCCCACACCATTGGACATAACACATGAAGAAACCCATTTTTCCTTCATTATTTGGTCATGTGAATTTTTCCAATAATTTTGGAGTGTGTAGCATTCAACATCACCCCCCTCAACAATTCCTAGCCATCCAATTTTAAACCATGCAATCCTAGCCCTCCAAACATCTCCATGCGAAGCCAAGCCCATCCCAAGGATGTTGACCAAGCCCAATTTTCTAGGTCAAACACCTAACCCTCCTTTACATGTATATGTATATAACCTCTTTTCCTTTTTCTTTATTTTTTCTGAAACCTATTTCAGCCGACCCAAACATCTCCTCTTCCTGTTCATCTCCCTCTCCCCCTTCCTGTCAACCACTCGTCGGAGCTCTCGCCGGAGCCCGCTAGCACCACCTCTCCCTCTCTTCTCCTCTGCCTGAAGTCGACCCCGACCCGCCATCTCTATCCTGCTCGCCTGAACGCCTCCATCAGCCGCCAACCTCGCCATCCTCCACCGGATCCACCCGGCCATCTCTACCCCGCCATTCTCCCCTGCCTGAACCACCACGCTTACCTCAACTCGCCGGATCCCGACCTCCTGCACGCCATCACAGCCGAGAACTCAACCTACCGGACCTCCACCTCCTTCACCCGAGCCCGACTGCACCATAACTCGACCCACCGCCATCTTCCCGGCCATCCTGACCTCTCCCACTGCAACCCCTCTGCCAGAGCTAGCAGACCACCCGACTGCCCACAGCTTTCTTTTCCTCCTTCTTGTCCTCTTTCTTCCTCCCTGAGCTCCTCCACCTCCCTGTACCTCGACCACTACCACTGCCCTTATCTCCTTCCTTTGTCGGACTTCCCCAGACTCCAGCAGCAGGCCTCGACCGAGCCTCCTCCCCTTAATCATCATCATCATCACCATTGTCATCAACCTAATCACCTTCATAATCATCATCATTATCATCCGCTTTATCATCATCCCTTAATCATCATCATCATCACCATCACCTTAATCATCATCACAATCATCATCACCCTCATCATCACAATCATCATCACAATCGTCATCACCAATCATCACCCTTGTCATCACCATCATTGTCGTCATCATGGACCCGTCACCCGCACCAAAGATGACCTGCAGCAGTCACCCCCGATCCTCGTGCCGTACACGCTAAACCCAAGGTTCGAACCTGTCCCTCTCCTTTTATTTTATGTGTGCTTGTGATTAGTATTGCTTCATGGTTCAGTTTAGTTCAGACCGTGTCGGGTCACCTAAAGACTAGTGTGTGTTTGTGTAGGATAATTAATTGGTGCATATACATTGTGTGGTAATTAATGCTTGTACTAGGTATGACTGTATTATAGATGTTGAGTAACCATAAGATACCCTGTATTTATATTTGACTGTATGACCCGTAAGCGTACACGTACGCGTACACGTACGTGTATGTATATAATATTCAGATTGGATTACATATATATACATTGTAAAAGTAATTAAATGTTAAAACCTAATTACGACTATATATGTATTTATGTTGTACGACCCTAGGATACCGTGGATTTTTCCTGCAAAATTGCTTATACCATTAACCCTGAGTATTAGTGATCTGTCTGCCTTGTGTACACTGACATACTAGCGAGATATATGTTAGTTGACTGTCTGATTGTGTATAGCATTTGAAGACGTGACACCCGTGTAATTAGACATGCATTTGACCCTGTTAGTTGACCAGTGTCACCCCTAGCGTACCCTCTGAGTCCAGTGTATTTATGGTTGTTGTATATGCTAGTGTAATAGCTGATGTTGTATTGTATTATATTATATGTATATAGGACCTATCGGATTGTTCTACGAGACTTCAGGAGCAGGTTATTGGCACTACGCAGCTTCCTTGCCAGGCAAGTATACCTTGCCTTGTTGTACTATTTAAATTCAGTTATTATTTAGTTGCATATTTATTTATTTTAATATTATATAACTGTGCGCGTCCGAGAAAGACTCGGGTGCATTCAACAAAGGCGTTGACGTTAGGACTTGTGTCTGACCTAGTATCTAGTGGACCCACCTAAAGTCGTGGAGTTATCTGTATGACTCCCCAGGCCTTGACATATTTCTTACACGAATTATGAGTCTCATGTAGGGCACGGACTTGCGTATTCGGTTGGCCACCTGTACGTATGGGTCGTACGACGAATAGGGTTTAACTGCTAATAGTGATGCATGTTAGAAGACTTAGCAGTTATTAGTAGTCCACGAGCATAGAATATTGTAGTACGGTGGTCCAATCCTTGTCCTTGTTTGGTTGTAAGGTTGGGCTATTGTTCTAACGATAGACTATGAGCCAGAGTTACGACGCCGATATTTGCACTCCATCTCGGCGTAGTAGCTAAAGCGTGTTGTGGATACAACATGCATAGATCATTGGGCGGGGAGGACGACTAGTAGGCGTATGGGACACCCACCTCCTTTATACAGATACCACATTCTTCGGAGCAATACGAACGTATATATATTTATGCAGATATCACGTTCTTTAGAGTGTTGGACGTTATTTGTGGTTTTGCAGATACCATACTCTATAGAACATTGGACGCTATTACTTATACAGATACCACGCTCCTCGGAGCTGGACATTATTATTTTGCAGAGTGCCCTTGTTATGGGGGCATATGTGGCATATACTAGCCAGTCACGGCGATTGGTGAATTACGTCAGCATATGTCTAGCCTACACTTTCCCATATGCACAAAGTTGTCATCAAATTGCATTCAGTTAGATGGTTAGCACACCCCCTTTATTTATTCACTATTTACTTATTGGCATGCTTTTATGTATTTTTTTATGTCCTTCTGAGGACCTGGTCCCTTTCCAGGTGTAGATGTTCATGAGTATTAGCAGGAGCGCAGATCCAGACTTGCTACTTATCTTTGGTGGGGCGCGCTCCGTATCGCAAATTTTAAAAGTTATAAAAAGTATATTTTCCTGATTTTCTATCTGATTTATTTCTACATACATCAACAAATAAATTATTATTTTTAATAAAAAATAAACTAGGTTAGGTGGTCTTCGTATATCAAAAAAAAAAACCAAATTCGGATCTCTATGGTGGGAGATACGAGTCCGTGAACATGGGTCATCGCAATAGAATTTCTGAATTTTAAAAGTGGTCATTTTTTCTAAAGTTGGTATCGATTTTTACCTAGTTTTGTGCATTGTTTTAAGTAAACTAATATACAAAATAGGAAGGGCGATAGGTCGTGAACATACCGGTGAAGACGGAGTCGAGTTTGGTCGAGCAGGGTACGGGAAACGGAACGTGAATACAGGGTCTTCGCTGCCTGTTTCAGTGCGGCGTGCTCGCGGGGAAACGCGGCCGACGGCGCGGCGCTGGGACTCCGGCGACGGGGGTCTGGACTGGAGGCGGCGGTCTAGGGTTGGGGGAGATGAAGATTGAGGGTTAGGGTTTGGGAAAGGTTATTATATATAGAGAAGAGAGGATGAAGAATCGAAGGGGGTCGCGTTTGCTCGCGCGCGCGGGGGGGGGGGGGCGCTTGGGTCGCGGGGGGTCTTGGTGGGAATGCAGCTGCTGTTATATAGTTTTAGCGGTGCGGGTTTCTTAATGGGTAGGTATGGGTTTTAGAATCGGGTTTAGTAGAATATAGGGTTTGGGTTGAATATCCTTTAGGAAATCTATTTTCTAATCCTTTTCTATTTTCTAATTCATTCTTCTATTCTTCTAATTTCTTTTTTCTATTTCTTTTAATAACATTATATATATATATATATATATATATATATATATATGTATAGAAAATTCTAGAAATTTATATTAGAGCATATAATTAATCTGTCAGTCGTCCACAGGGTCTCCTACATGGAATAAATTAAGAAAAATTATAATTGCTCCATAAAGTCTCCTAGATGCACAAACACCTAAAATAAAAATTAAATAAATTCTATTTCCTCTAATTAGCTAATAATTACTATAATATAAATTAAAAATTAATTAAAAAGGTAAATACGGTTTTTAGAATTAGGGGTTTTATATTCTACCCAACTTATAAAAATTTTGTCCTCAAATTTAAAACTAAGACACGATAGGAAGTCAAGGATGGTATAAGATAGAGATTTGCAGCTTATTCTGTACCTTCCTCCATCCTAACCTCCATAATTTTTCAATTGTCATGGGGATGTTTGGAGGGCTATAATTTGCATTGTTTAAAATGCAAGGCTAGGTTTAAAGGAGTGGGCGATGTTTCGCATTGCACATTCCAAAGATCATGGAGAAAATCCATATGAACGAAAAATAGGTTTCTTCATGTGTCATGTCCAATGGTATGGACACCTCAATGCACCTTTGCATAAAAATGCCTAACAATTGGAAAATTACAAAAAGATAGAAATTGGATTAAATTAATTAAAATTAATGCGCAAGGTGTTCTTGAATTAATTAGAAGTACATGGGATTAAAATTAAGTGGGACACAAGTGTCATGGGCATAGAGGGCTCAGGATAGAATATTATCAAATTTGGGTTGTACAAAATGGGTCAAGATTGTGTCTCCAATTTTGATTGGAACGCACAAGTACACAAAATTAGAATTATTTAGAATTAAATAATAACGTTCGCGACGAATATTGTGCGACTAAAATATAGCACAAGAGAGCATATTTATAAGTTATGCAAAGGTCAGGATAGATGGCGGGCATGTCTAGGACAAGGATGTGAAGTTTGTAGAAAAGTAGTGGCTAGTGTAGTGCTCCAAGTATCGAAGCAACGGTAAGGTGCGCTAAGTGATATAAATATTATATAATTAAATGCCGTGTCCTATTTCCAATTGGATACAAACTAGCCCTAGTTTCTCTATCTAACCAAGTAGGCCTAATTTTGGGTGAGCGGGTTACAATCTACCCAACTTAAAAATATGTCATCCTCGAAATTAAAATAAGGCATAATTTGTTAATTCTTCACATTCGCATATAAGGCAAGTCAATCGCAATCTCTTTCAAAATTTAAAATCTATTCAAATCCATCGCAATCACTTTCAAAATTAAGGTAACCTCTGTTTAATCAAAATATTGTAATCTTTTCTCGATTTTTAAAAAATCATATCCAAATTTAAGCTAAATCTATATGACATCTTCAAGATTTAAATAACCCATATCAAATTTTATATTATGATCTCCATCTATCATAATCTCCTCTAGAAAACAATTCTAATCAAATATTATTCATATTTTTACTTATGAATTTTTGTATTCTTCAAATTTTTAAATTTAATTCACATCCTCAATATTTCAAATAGGTAATCCAACAATCAAATTTAACTCTTAATTCAAATCATCAAATTGTAAAAATTTTAAATTCAATCCACCAATGTTCAAGTCTGAAATTCTATATTTATCCTCAAAATTCAAATTGATGATTTACCTTCAATATTCAAAATTTAAATCATGTACTTAAAGTATAAATATTTGGTCCGACATATCAAGATTACAAAAATTCATTAAATCCTCATCATCTTAGTCATTCTTAAAATTCCTAAAATTAAAATAACTTAAATCTCTCAATTTAATCTTACTTGATCGCTTGATCATAATCAAAGAATCACCTCAAGTTGACAATGTAACTTCTACCCAACTTAGAATTTACCTATCTAGCACACAAGGCTATACACTTAAGAAAAAATTTCCTTAATTTATTTACTCATGTCATTCAATCCTCAAAACTTTAACACCAATTATATCATATATGATATGCCCTTAATCAATTATAAAAGATAGTCACCAAATAATGCGATTGGCCTATGGGTATATCTAGTACTATCTGTATATCAAACTTATACCAAGCACAAGGTTTCGTCTTTCCGAAATAAGGGAAGACGGAAAACAATGATGAAGAGTTCAAGGAAAAGGTAATAGAATAGAAGTATGGGGATCAAGGCGTTTAAAGAATTCAAATAGGAATTATCAAGGCAGTTGTGGATTGAAATCCTATTTTGTAAATCCTTATTCGCATGCTCGTATCAGTATAGTTATGTAACTGATACGATACGCTCAGACATATCTAGAGGGCAAGTACATTCGTCTACTAATCACTATATATCTCAATCCACATAAAGTAGTTATGCGATGGGCGAACCAAGCGCACTAAGGTTAGCTAGATCCTAGTACACTATTCTAAAATGTATTAGTGTAGTACTCCAATAATACATGTCATGAACAAGCTCGATAAGAAATAAGCTTACAAAACTAGGCTATAATAGCAGCATAAGTCAAGGTAGTACAGAAATTATAAATACGCTGGATTATGATGAGAGAAAGTATAAATAATTCAATTTTACAAAGAAGATAAGACTCTACAATCTCTACAGTTGTCATACAACTCCTTGTCTAAGTCTCTAGTCGACCAAATAGGGGTATAGGCCTCTAAATTCTACAGTCTGAATAAACACTGTCGTCTTATGCTAGCATACAGGTAATGTCATTCGGTTATACTTCAATAATAGGTCAAAAGACTATGTGATACTATGTTGTGAGGTATACTACCCAACTTAAAATAATAAACTAATACTGTAATTGCCTTGAGGGAATTCTTCATAATAACCTGGTCCTTGTAAATAAAGTAGGACTCTTGTTAGGGAAAGATCTTAGTACTTATTAGGGTATCCTATTGCATTATATAGGTAATGGTCATCTTAAGTCTTAGTCATAGTGCTTATAGAACAAGTGTCAATAGTATGAATGGAAAAGTTACTGACCTTTAAGGGAAAAGGGGATATAACTTATATGGAGATATGGGTTCAATTACGTAAATTAAAACTAAGGTATAACCATAAATTATAATCTAAATGAATACTCAACTATCAAGTTCTAACTACCAAGCACAAAAATTTGAAATTCAAGATTACAACTATAACCTTAGCAAACTATATATCCTAACATAGAATAAAATCACTCGGTCTACAATCAGAAGTGTCAGGTGGCACGAGTTGAAAGATGAAGAAAAGAAGAACATAATTTAGTCATCGCACAATTAGCGAACGTTAAGGTCGCAGAGGAATAATATATGAAATTAAAATAGAGGGCTCTAGATAGCATCATGGTTTTCTAAGGGGGAGTGGTATGCTAGTTGCTATATTCGAGGTATGATCAAGAAAAAAGTGTTGATTAGGCTTTCTAAGGTGATGTCTACTAATAATAAGATAATGATCTAAGTTTATAGTTCTAATATTATCTCACTATAAAAGTTAGGTTTAGTCCAATTGTTAAATCTTGGATCTCTATTGGTTCCTTCATGCTAGGGTCAAACACTATGGCCAAATTTCTAACTGACTCTAGTAGTGTTTATACTATCTCAAGTCATCCCTAATTATCAATGTATAATGGTCAATCCATCTACAGGTAAGGGTGTTATGGTTCATTAAGTATTCTAACTCAGTGATGTATCAACACTCTAGTTGTACTCTTAATAGGAAGGTTACCCTACTTATCATTTAACAACAGGGACTTCTTTATTCTAGGAGGGGGCTATACTCAAGGAACTATTAGGGAAGTACATGAATCAAGCAGGATGCAACTATTCAAATAGAACAGATTAGAAGAAATATGAGTCATAGTCAATTATGGATGAGATCATATATTCTAATCCTATTTGCAGGCTTGCTTGGTACAGTAACATAACCGAGACAATATGATCTCGACCTACATGGGCCACCACTAAAAATATGTCATGTCCCAGTCCCAAAATACGTAGGACTAGGACACGTAAGCATGACAGCCGCATGGTTATGGCACTCCAATACATGGAAACCATAGCGCATACGTACGCTGTATTATGAATATCAATCCACAAGTGGTACAAATCTATCACATGTCACAGGGCATAATCTAAATCTCATCCACTAAAAATCAAATATAAATAAATAACCAATATCTATAAAACTAGATCTCAATATAAAGTATCTAAGATGATAGTCGGATGGAAACAAATCTACTGCCGAACTAGAATATATAAGTACAACACAACAACCACAATATAAGAATATCAACTAACAACCACGGGGCTCGAAGAGAAGACCTCCTCAAAACATATGTAACCATCTGAATCTGCGCTCCTGCGAATACTCAAGAACAGCTACACCTGGAAGGGGCCAGGTCCTCAGAGGGACATAACAAGATACATAAAAGCATGCCAATAAAGTACTGCAATAAATATCTAATTGGTCGCCTAACCATCTAAGTGAATGCAGTTTAAGAACAACTTTCCCAACGCTTGGGCTATCTGGCTAAAAATGGGATTGGCATGGTTCTCTTGGAGATCAGGGGCCTACAAAGCATGTCATCTTTTGAACAGCAGAGGCCGCCTGATAATATATAATATATAGTGGTCATCACCACCCATTTCTCCGACGGAGAATCCGGACGAACAAAAGAAAAGTGCAAAGGAGCCCAAACGCCTTACTTGTTGTTCTTCCCACCCCATGCTCTAAGTATGTCATATCCATGATACGATAATACCTCTAATAACTGCCAAGTCTACTCGCATACAAAGTTTCTAACAACAGTTATCCCTAACGCACGTCCCATACATACATGAGGCCAAATTATAGGTCAAACGAACTCTAAAAGTCAGTACGAACTTAATGGTATATCTAAATGTGGATTCCGGTAAGCCGAACACAATTTTGCCCAAAAAGTCAACCGTGGGGCCCGCCAATATGCGACTTGGTCAACTGTCTAAGAATTGCGTGAAAATTGGATCACAAGACCGACGCGATACCACGAGTCCAATGGCGCAAGTTTCGTCGCATTCTGACGAGTGTGCACTAAATGCACAGGGCTTTTGCAAAAGTTACGATATAGGGAATTTTCGCGAATACGGACTGATTCTGACGCGCACACGCGTCCAAATCAGTTTTTCCAAAAGTCCACACGTCTGGGTATACTGCGTGCACCATTTGGTACACTTGGTACACGACGGGGCGGTCCCGTTTGGCAGGGCGCGCTCCGTATCGCAAATTTTGAAAGTTGTAAAAAATATGTTTTCCTAATTTTCTATCTGATTTATTTCTACATACAACAACAAATAAATTATTGTATTTAACATAAAATAAACTAGGTTAGGTGGTCTTCGCATATCAAAAAGAAAAACCAAATTTAGATCTCTATGGTGGGAGATACGAGTCCGTGAACATGGGTCATCGCAACAGAATTTTTGAATTTTAAAAGTGATCATTTTTTCTAAAGTTGGCGTCAATTTTTACCTAGTTTTGTGCGTTGTTCGAAGTAAACTAATATACAATATGGGAAGGGGGATAGGTCGTGAATATACCGTGAAGACGGGATCGAGTTTGGTCGAGCAGGGGCACGAAAAACGGAACGTGAACACAGGGTCTTCGCTACCTGTTTCAGTAGGCGTGCTCGCAGGAAAATGCGGCCGGCGGCGCGGCGCTGGGACTCCGGCGACGGGGGTCTAGACTGGAGGCGGCGGTTTAGGGTTGGGGGAGATAAAGATTGAGGGTTAGGGTTTGGGAAAGGGTTATTATATATAGAGAAGAGAGGATGAAGAACTGAAGGGGGGTCGCGCTTGGGTCGCGGGGGGTCTTGGTGGGAATGCAGCTGCTGTTATATAGTTTAAGCGGTGCGAGTTTCTTAATGGGTAGGTATGGGTTTTAGAATCGAGTTTAGTAGGATATAGGGTTTGGGTTGAATATCCATTAGAAAATCTATTTTCTAATCATTTTCTATTTTCTAATTCATTCTTCTGTTATTCTAATTTCTTTTTTCTATTTCTTTTAATAACATTATATATATATATATATATATATATATATATATATATATATATATATATATATATATATATATTTATATATATATATATATGTATATGTATAGAAAATTCTAGAAATTTATATTATAGCATACAATTAATCTGTCAGTCGTCCACATGGTCTCCTACATGGAATAAATTGAAAAAAATTATAATTGCTCCATAAAATCCTCTAGATGCACAAACACCTAAAATAAAAATTAAATAAATTCTATTTCCTCTAATTAGCTAATAATTACTATAATATAAATTAATAATTAATTAAAAAGGTAAATACGGTCGTTAGAATTAGGGATTTTACAATATGTGATCATACCCTCCTTGTATCAAGTCTTGCATTGAATAGTGTTAATCATATACCGCACGTATGATTAGCCAGGCCATAAATCTTGTATCATGTTCCCAAGCCGATCACATGTTAAAGCTAGTACTCACACACTTAGTCATTAGTATTCTTGTTCATTGATATTTTGCTCATTATTGTATTTATTCCAGTATTCCTTATTGTATATCTCTAGTATCTATTGTGCATCTTATATATTCACATCTATTTACTGTTATATAGTCTATCATTGATTAGAACTGCTGTTAGAGATGTACTCTGCTCCTTTCCTGACTGGATATATTTTTTCCAGATGACACTGAGAACTGGTACCCTACACATTATGGACCTCTGGATGTTGTGGGCTTAGAGTCAGAGACCCTGGCTCAGGAGGGACTTATCCCGACTGAGACAGATGACCCAGGATTAGTACCTTCTTAGTATTTTTGTACTGGATTTGTCTCCAGCATATTTTGTTAGTATTCTTTCATACTCATTGATGTATTATTCTAGACTCATGAGTTCTATTTCGATTCTTTATCTGATTCGTGCTCATTTCCATCTTAGTTCTGTGATTGAGTATATTATTTTGTTGGTGGCTCATTATATTGCTAGATAGATTACCCGGACAGCGTTCTACCGCCGATTCTATGGTGTAGGCTGGGTGTTGTTTTCGACTTGCATCCCTACATCGGGTGCGGAAAGTGACAGAAGCATCTTGGCCATTTGAGGCATGGGAAATGGACATCATCGGGCCAATTAGTCCATCTTTATCAAAAGGACATCGGTTCATCCTGGCGATCACTGACAACTTCTCCAAATGGGCGAAAGCCGTTCTGCTCACTGAAGTCAAAACAGAAAACGTGATTAACTTTGCCAAGCATCACATCATAAATTGCTTCAGCTTGCCGTGTAGGATCGTCCATGACAATGGTCCACAGTTTGCAAGTCATGCCTTCTAACAGTTTTGTGACAAGAACCTAATCCAAAACATAGCCTCCATGGCATAGAACCCTACAGCAAACGGTCTAGTAGAAACGTTCAACAAAACTATCATCAAGCTCCTCAAGAAATTTGTGTCTTCCAACAAATGCCACTAGAACAAGAAGCTGGGTGAATGTCTCTGGGCCTACCGAATAACAGCCCGGACAACTACTGGGAATACGCCATTCTCTTTAGTGTACGAAAGTAAGGTGGTACTCCCGCTCGAGGTCCAAATCCCTTTACTATGAGTATCTCTCTCCAACCAACTAACCACGGACGACAACTACCGCCGACTGTTAGAGGAGCTGGAAATGCTCGATGAGAAACATCTCTTAGCTTAACAACGCAAAGAGTTATATCAAGCGTGTCTCTCTGGATCCTTCAACAAACAGGTAAAACAAAGAATATTTCAAGTTGGTAACTTCATCTTAATAGTAAGAAGACCGATGGTTATGATTCACAAGATAACCGAGAAATTCTAACCTAAATGGGAGGGCCCGTTCGATGTGGAAACCGTATTTTCCATCGGCGCATACTGGCTACTAAAATCCAACGACTACTTGCTCTTGATGCCTATCAACAATAAGTTCCTCAAAAAGTACTACGTCTAAATTAGACTGGTACTCCTCTATTACCAAACTACATTGTATCTTCCTGGACGCTGGTTCATGTCCATAGGACCTCTATACTGTCGCTCTAATACACTACTCCGACGGAGTCTGCCATGTCCATATTATCTCTGAGCAAACTTTTTTGCCTTGACCCTCGATCTCACGTCCATATTACCTCTGATATCGATTGTCTTTCAACTTATCACCCGTACCCAAATCGGAGTATGCCAACGGTGATAAGTCCATAAGAACTGTCACGTCTATATTATCTCTAGCAAGGCTTGTCGCAAACCTATTAGTTGCACTAACGTGCGCAAAAAGTAATGGGTCCAAACAATCTATCACGCCCATATTACCTCTGATAGAGTTTGTTTCGAATCTATTACTCGCACCCCAAACTGCGCAAAAGGGTAATAGGTCTACCAAAATCCCCCAATGGGATGTCCTTAAAATTCACAAAATCTATCACGTCCATATTACCTCTGATAGGGTTTATTTTGAATCTATTACTCACACCCCAAAGTGGGCAAAAGGGTAATAGGTCCACCAAAATTCTCCAACGGAATGTCCTTAAAATCTGCAAATCCTATCACGTTCATACTACCTCTGATAGGGTTTGTTTCGAATCTATTACTCGCACCCCAAAGTGGGCAAAAGGGTAATAGGTCCACCAAAATCCTCCAGCGGGATGTCCTTAAAATCCACAAAACCTATCACGTCCATTTTTTTATAGGGTTTGTTTCAAATCTATTATTCGTACCCCAAAGTATGCAAAAGGATAATAGGTCCACCAATACCCCCAGGGGGATATCTCTAAAAAAAACTATGGCATGGTACTATATTCATGTTATCTCTAGTACAATACTGAAAAGTCCACAACATACAAAATTCTGAAAAATGAGAGACTTTATTAATTAATATTCAAAATCATGAGTACATATGATGAAAATCTATTACATTCAAGGATTTTTATTTGTATTCAAGGTCATGAGTACATATGATGGAAACATATTTTAAAGGTTTTCCATAAAGTCTTACTGATACAAACTTTTTTATTAGAAGCGCCCCTCCGTACTGTCGTCGCTACTGACACTAGTCGAGTCCGCAGCAAGACTCAATGCTTTCTGGCTCACTACTCCACAGTGCAAACCTCAGTATATAGAAAAAAATCTATACCGACGGATAGCAAGGAAGAAGCAGGAGCAGGCAATCTATAATCATGAGGGAAGACCAACGACATGAATGGCAATTAATCCAAATCTTGTCATCGATCCCGCAATCTCCCGACCAATAGCGAACCACATAAAAGGGAGAAAAGCAGCTGACACGCTGCATGAACAAGGACAGCTCAGTATGTATGTATGTGTGTGTCTATATGTATGTATGTGTGTGTCTATATATATATATATACATATATATATATATATATATGTATATATATATATATATATATATATATATATATATATATATATATATATATATACATATATATATATATATATACATATATATATATATATATACATATATATATATATATATACATATATATATATATATATATATATATACTTGTATCTATGTATTGTATGCATTGTTAGTGTTAAATAGATTAGTAGCTATATGTTAGTATTTAGTTAGAGTATCATAACTAGTTAATTAGGTATTAGTATTAGTTATTATTAGTTCTAATTACCTTGAAGTAGTACCAAGGAATTAAGTTTAGAATACTAAGGTATCAGAACACATGTTAAGGTAATATTGGGTATCAAGATACTCGATATTAATAGAAGGGTATATGGTAAGTAGCTATATGTAGTATTATATATATATATATATATATATATATATATATATATATATATATATATATATATATATATATATATATATATATATTATTAGTATTAGGTATTTAGTAGTATGTAATAGTTTAGTATGTTAGTTATACTGTTGGGTAGTGAGCTATATATTAGATTTGAATTACCTTGGGATAGGTAATGTCAAGGTATTGAGGGATACTCAAAGTATTGGGTAATGGGTTGGTTTAGTCTAGTTGGTTACTATAGTAGTTAGTTAGTTAGTTAGTTAGTTAGTTAGTTAGATATGTTTGATTATGTAGATAGTTAGATATGTAAACTAATATATATATGTTATGATTGATAGTTAGTCTTAAATACTAATAGGTAGTGTATCTTGATAGTTAGTTATATTAGCTATACATATCTATGTATGTTAGTATTATAGTTAGTTCTATGTTATATTGAGATGTATATATTAGTGTTAGTTATAGCTAGTATTAGTTTGGGGTTTTATATATCTATTGGTATTAGTTATATGTTAGAGTTGGGTTACCTCGGGATACCAAGATATTACCAAGGTAATGGGTCGATACCCAAGGTATTGAGTTTGGGTATCGAGATAGGTGCGATACGCATTGGTGCAAGGCCAAGGTATCCTAAATTTCTTGTTTTAATATAGTATTAAGTATAATGACTTGTATATATATCTAAAATACTATTTTCATATAATGAACTTGCGTATCTTAGGATACGGCTTTTTGAATGCCTTTTAGTATCTTAGCTTGGATTGTATAGCATAGTTTCATAGTATTTTGACTTAGTGACTTAGTTTTAGACTCTTGTAACCTAGATTTTATCGGTTTAACCTAGAAATGGCTTTATGACTTAGAATTGTATCAACTTAACTTATTTCCATTTTAGAACCTTGTATTGATGCAATATACCATATATAGGTTGTGTGACACCAGCTTGGGCATCGAGAGACACACCTTGCTCAGGACTTCAGGCGAGTACATTTCTCTGATTATTTTTAATTCATAATATTGTATATATGCATGTTCTAGAATTGTATATATTGATCCCGACACAGTAATTTCACGGACTGGAATTGGATTCCGTCATGAGATGTTATCCCCTACCATATTCTGTGGATACTCATGTACATTGTATCTCATCGTGTATATTGGGTATTGATTATATTTCGTGTTCACATACTGCTCGTGTTCAGTGTGCTTATTCGTGTACACCCACTGCTCGTGTTCGGTGGTTATGATATTCGTGTACACCCACTGCTCGTGACAGTGGTTATATTTTTATGTTCGTAGCGTATCGTGATTGGATCCATCAGTATTAATTGGGGGTGGGAGAGTAGGAGTTGATTATGTGATCAAAGCTATTGTTAAAAATCATGTACATTCTGGTTACATACCTCACTTATAATTCGTCTTACCTGATCATGTTCACCCAACCCGATCACATAATAAACTTGTATTATGAGGTACATTAGCTAGTTTAGATTGCAGTTATTTTATTATATTATTTTTATTCATATTGTTGAACTATATTCTCGTACATTACCTGTATATCTATTTTTCATCATTCATATGTTTAGTAATCTTTTATTTTATTTCTATATCTGTTTATATGCTCGATTATGCTATTGAAACTGCTTTCAAATGTATGTACTTCGCTCTAATCCTGACTGGATATATTTTTTCAAATGATTGGCTTATAGAGAAGTGTCCCATATTCTACGGTCCAAAGGACGGTGTATCTTTAGAGGATCCTTTGGTAGACCAGTAGGACTTAGTTGCAGAGCCCGAGGAGGTCTAGTTTATTTGTGTTGGACTTGTATTATATTATATTATTAAGATTCTTTAGGTTTTATATTATTTCAGATTGTGGTTTATATCTTATTCTTTCCTTCGCTATTCCATTCATGCTTATCTTCCTTAGTATGCATTGTGATTGAGTTTAGTTACATTATGAGATACCATTTTGTTCCTCCGTTTGAAGTTGAGATGATTGACAGGTACCATATTATATTTTTGAGATGCTAGATAGTTAGAAATGACCCAGACAACGTTCTACCGCCGATTCTACGGCGTAGGCTGGACGTACCCACGTACTCGTGCCCGAATATACGGGTGCAGGTCGTAACACATTTTTAGTGGTGGCCCATGCAGGTCAGGCTTCGCAAGTTGTGCGATGTCGTAGTAGTGCAATGACTTAGTTGTACTACTACGAGCCTGAGATAGGATATAGGACATATGATACTAGGATGAGAGAGGTTGCTCAATCACAAATTTCTTAAGAGATTTCTGGGATGACCCTTGCGAATCTTATTATAAATTCTAATTCAAATTTTTTTTTCTTATTTTCGTCCACTCTCACTTGTTGTTATTGAATTTGATTCTTGGTGAATCGGTTGTTGAATTTAATTCTTGGTGTTTGTTGTTGAGTTTGATTTTATATCGAGATAAATTTTATGGACTAAATTACGGTATCTTCTGATGACATATGTTGATGAGCACAGTAAGAAAGGTAAAATATCTGCTTTGGTTATGGAGCCTAGAATTTATCGCAACCATATTAGCTAGCGTAACAGAAATGTAGGTACCTGACTTCAGATGTACATATCTTAGTTATAAAATTTAGAATTTCTTGCAGCTATACTAGTCGGCACAACGAGGATTCTAGACGACATGATTATAGAGGTGCATACCTAAGTTATGGAATCTATTGTTTATCGCAGCTATGCTTACTAATGTGGCGAGGATTCTTAGTGTCATGATTTCGGACAGACGTGTATGATTATCAGATTGTATCTTAAATTGGTTCTTAAAGTATTATCTCAATACTTATCCACTTCTGTTATTATAGGACTTTGTTCTATCATTTTCTTTAGCTTAGCAGTAGAGATACTTTCAGTTCTTTAGTCCAGTTCCTTATAGAGCTTTATTTTATTAAGGTTCCTTGTTAGTATGATAATTAGTGACTTGCAATTAGGTCTGTATCTTGAATATCAGTATTGACTGTCGGGAGTATGGCTTGTGAGTCTATAAGTGGTTCTTGGTTGGGCATGTGAGCAATATGCATCAATCTAGAGATAACCTATAGCATAGTACCTTGTAGCAATAGTTCAATGATAAGGTGTCATTATAGTTAGTATTGGTACTATAGGTAGAAGGGGGAGTAAAGAGTATCAGTGATAGTTCTAGGAGTTAGTATCAGAGTCGGCATGCCAGTTCTGGATAGTCATGAATTCATGTAGTTGAGTGATCCATGTAAACAATTAAGTATTAAGAAAATTATGTTAGAAATTAATGGAGCATGATATTCAATTTGGTGGTTGATACTTGGGTGTGTCAAGAGTAAAGAAATGTATATACATAAATGGTATTAGTGAGTGTGCCATAGTAGAAGAGCACCCATAAGTGTATAGGAGAGTGTGAGGGAATAAGAATACTTTGTGCTAAGGTAGCAGGACTTGGGTTACAGGTAAAAGTAGAGCATTGATGTGAGTAGATAGGAGTATACCAGTAGATGGCTAGTGATGGGTATATCACCTGATATTGAGGCCAGTGATGTGTTGAAAATAATATATGGAAGAATATCTAGAAATTGTATGCATAATGCACAGTAGGTGATGAGTGTTAGTGTAGAAGTTCATGAGTATTAGAAAGTGGAAGTCTGAGTATTAGAAAATTTTAATAGTATGTCATGGGCTGAGAAATATTAAGATTATTTATGGAAGATATGTAGTGTATCACTGATTAGTGTATCAGTCTGTAAAGGGTTTAAGGAGAGATATATATACATCAATAGAGATATGGAACCATGTGCCTGCCTTTAAGAGTGAAGTGAAACATGTGTATTATAGAAGTTAATAAGTAGAGCATTGGATGCAAGTGATCATGAGTTCAAGTAAGTGTGATAAGGTGATCTAATGATAAACTAGTATCCTAGAACATTAAGGGCATATGTGATATAGTTAGGAAGCTAGTGTTACTATATCAAGAGTACTAGTGTTTATATATTAGGGATTAGTTGAGTAATATGCTAGTAACAGTAAGTACCATGTGTGATAATATTAGATTGGCATATCAGTTAATATGGATAGAAGAGCATTTAGAAGTAATAGTGCAAGTAATCCAGGAAATAGAGGTGAGAGGCAATATATTTATAGAAGTAAGTTTAGTAGGTATAGTACATTGCAAATTCTGAGTATAGAGGTCATATGTATCAGGGAATAGTATGAGGGGTATAAGGGAACCAGTGAGATATCATGGTGTTGTAATAACTAGAAGGTAATTATGTATGTATTGTGATGCTAAGTATAGATAAGAACCTTAGGATGATTAACAAGTATTAGAGAATGAGTTACACCAAGTATCAGATAGAAAGAGTACCCTAGTAACAAGAGCCGGAGTATCTCAAGTATTATGAAAATTTAGACACAATCATTTCAGTATAATAATATAGAGGAGAGACATGAGTAAACATTGGCGTGAGGATGTCATCTAAAAAGCATATAAGAACTGGTGCCTTATGTAGACAGTAACAAAATTTGAGTAAGGCATCCTATTGGGAGTACTTAAGTTGGACAAGGGTGTGCAAATAAAACACATGATTGAAAAGTATACATGTATTTCTTGCAAGAGAATGGTTGAGAAATTTTGGTGATTACAAGAATTGAAACAGATAAAGGAGGTAGTATCTTAGCAGTATTTTGTATAGTATCCTAGGTAGCAAGTGCTAGTGAGTTAAGCATGTCCATGACCAAGAACTTTAGTATATCACTAGTATTTGGTAACCCTTAGTATTAAGAATATCTTGACTAGGTTGATGATTAGTGAATGCTTAGTGAGTGATGGAATAGGTCATATATGACATAGCAGATTATCCCGCACCAGTAGAGGGAGACACCCCAGCAAGGCAGAGACTGAAATTCATGATAATTAGAGACTATATCCAAGAATGATTTCTCTTTCAGTAGAATGATAGGATTGCATGTTATATGATAGGACTATTTTAGACTGTGATTGACAGGAGTTTGACAATTATATAAATTTATATGACTAGCCCAAGAGAGGGGTGAGAGTTTTAATTTTGAGGACAAAATTTTTCTAAGGTGGGTAGGATTGTCACCCTCACATTTTCATTTAAGGGTAGTTTGGTAATTGACATAGGTAATATTTATTTTTAGAATTTATTTGTATTTAATATTGTGCATGTGTATTAATTAATTATTGTATTATTTATTGATTATTAGTTGTAGTATTTATTATTGGACTTTGGTAATGGATCTAACCCATTTATTAGTTGCATGAACCCAACATTTAGATTAGTTTAGATTGAGCCCATTAAATTAGGCCCATGGATTAGGAGATTGGATTAATTAGTAAAACCATTATACTAGAACCTTCCCCCTTAATTAATTTCTTCATGAGAGGCCCCAAGGGGTGTTTTGGACATTTTATATTGCTTGGGAGAGGGTTAATGACCAGCCATTAGAGGAGGAGAGAGAGTGTCTCTCATTTTATTTTATTTTCATTTCCAAATAGATCTAGATTTTTTCCCTTTCCAAATTCCTTCATTCCCTCACCATTCCTCACCAAATTTCCATCCAAATTACTTCTATATTCATCAATTGAGGCTACTACAACAAGGATCTACAAGAAGGAAACAAAGATCTAGAAGGAGGAGGCCAAGATATAGAAAGAGGAGCTATTTTCCATTTTAGAGAATTTTTATTGGGAATCCATCTCCCAATAGGTACATTTCAGTTTTTCCTCTTCTAGTAGACTATAAATCTGAGATTTAACTATGAAAAACCAACCTAAATGCATAGGCTACCCATAAGAATTGGTTTTAGGTTCATAGGACACCTATGGTGGAAGTTATATGCATTTTGGTGCCAATTTTGGAGGAATTCCGAGATTGGCACATGTAGTGGTTGCCATTGGGTCTAATAGATATAATTGACATTTGATTGCTTGTTTGTGACTAGTGACGTATCCACAATTGGATACGTGTAGGCCGTATCTCGTCAATTTGATGAAACGGGTTAATTTTGGGGGGTTTCCTCCGACACGGGGCCTTGTGCATATCACATTATGACACGGACACGTAGATACTTTATTTATTATACATATTGTTCATAATTATTATATTAGACTTTCTCGTGTCCTCCGGGATGCGTTTGGTTGTGTGTTAGAGCCGTATCGCAAGCGTATCATAGAACTAGTGTGATACAGGTGTGGTGCACTCCACGTGTTTGTTGTTTTATCCTCTTTCCTATACATACATGTGTATTTATATATCTATATGATATTTATGTATAAATATATGTATATATTGGTATATATAATTAAGTGTATATGTGTGTGTCTATATGTGTGTATATATATATGTACTTGTATGTATGTATGTATGTATGTATGTATGTATGTATGTATGTATGTGTGTGTCTATATATATATATATATATATATATATATATATATATATATATATATATATATATATATATATGTACTTGTATCTATGTATTGTATGCATTGTTAGTGTTAAATAGATTAGTAGCTATATGTTAGTATTTAGTTAGAGTATCATAACTAGTTAGTTAGGTATTAGTATTAGTTACTATTAGTTCTAATTACCTTAAAGTATTACCAAGGTATTAAGTTGAGAATACTATGGTATTATAACACATGTTAAGGTAATATTGGGTATCAAGATACTCAATATTAATAGAAGGGTATATGGTAAGTAGCTATATATAAGTATTGTGTGTGTGTGTGTATATATATATATATATATATATATATATATATATATATATATATATATATATATATATATATATATATATATATATATATTGTTAGTATTAGGTATGTTAGTTATAGTATTGGGTAGTGAGCTATATATTATATTTGAATTACCTTGGGATACCAAGATAATGTCAAGGTATTGAGGGATACTCAAGGTATTAGGTAATGGGTTGGTTTAGTCTAGTTGGTTACTATAGTAGTTAGTTAGTTAGTTAGTTAGTTAGTTAGTTAGTTAGATATGTTTGATTATGTAGATAGTTAGATATGTAAACTAGTATATATATGTTATGATTGATAGTTAGTCTCAAATACTAATAGGTAGTGTATCTTGATAGTTAGTTATATTAGCTATATATATCTATGTATGTTAGTATTATAGTTAGTTCTATGTTATATTGAGATGTATATATTAGTGTTAGTTATAGCTAGTATTAGTTTGGGGTTTTATATATCTATTGGTATTAGTTATATGTTAGAATTGGGTTACCTCGGGATACCAAGGTATTACCAAGGTATTCCCACGATACCCAAGGTATTGAGTTTGGGTATCAAGATAGGTGCGATACGCTTTGGTGCAAGGCCAAGGTATTCTAATTTTTTTATTTTAATATAGCATTAAGTATAATGACTTGTATATATATCTAAAACACTATTTTCATATAAATGAACTTGCGTGTCTTAGGATACGGCTTTTTGAATGCCTTTTAGTATCTTAGCTTGGATTGTATAGCATAGTTTCATAGTGTTTCGACTTAGTGACTTAGTTTTAGACTCTTGCAACCTAGATTTCATCGGTTTGACCTAGAAATGGCTTTTTGACTTAGAATTGCATCAACTTAACTTATTTCCATTTTAGAACTTTGTATTGATGCAACATACCATATATAGGTTGTGTGACACCAGCTTAGGCATCGAGAGACACACCTTGCTCAGGACTTCAGGAGAGTACATTTCTCTGATTGTTTTTAATTCATAATATTGTATATATGCATGTTCTAGAATTTTATACATTAATCTCGATACAGTGATTTCACGGACTGGTGCTATATGGATCCCGTCATGAGATGTTATCCCCTACCGTATTCAGCGGGTACTCATGTAAATTGTATCTCATCGTGTATATTGGGTATTGATTATATTTCGTGTTCACACACTGCTCGTATTCAGTATGCTTATTCGTGTACACCCACTGCTCGTGTTCGGTGGTTATGATATTCGTGTACACCCACTGCTCATGACAGTGGTTATATTTTTGTGTTCGTTGCGTGTCGTGATTGGATCCATCGGTATTAGTTGGGGGTGGGAGAGTAGGAGTTGATTATGTGATCAAAGCCATTGTTACAAATAGTGTACATTCTGGTTACATACATCACTTATAATCCGTCTTACCTGATCATGTTCATCCAACCCGATCACATAATAAACTTGTATTCTGAGGCACATTAGCTAGTTTAGACTGCAGTTATTTTATATATTGTTGATATTCATATTGTTGAACTATATTATCGTACATTACCTGTATATCTATTATTCATCATTATTATGTTTAGTGATCTTGTATTTTATTTCTATATCTGTTTATATGCTCGATTATGCTATTGAAACTGCTTTCAGAGGTATGTACTTTACTCCAATCCTGACTGGATATATTTTCCAGATGATTGTCTTATAGAGCAGTGTCCCACATTCTACGGTCCACAGGACGGTGTATCTTTAGAGGATCCTTTGGTAGACCAGGAGGACTTAGTTGCAGAGCCCGAGGAGGTCTAGTTTATTTGTGTTGGACTTGTATTATATTATATTATTAAGATTCTTTGGGTTTTATATTATTTCAGATTATGGTTTATATCTTATTCTTTCCTTCGCTATTCTATTCGTGCTTATCTTCCTTAGTATGTATTGTGATTGAGTTTAGTTATATTATGAGATACCATTTTGTTCCTCCGTTTGGAGTTGAGATGATTAACAGGTACCATATTATATTTTTGAGATGCTAGATAGTTAGAAATGACCCAGACAACGTTCTACCACCGATTCTGTAGCGTAGGCTGGACGTACCCACGTACTTGTGCCCGAATATTCGGGTGCGTGTTATGACAATAATATGTCAGATACTATACTCTACTAAGGCATATGATATACAGTATCTGCGGTGGCCAGTCTGTCACGTCCCAATCTCCCACAGGTAATCGGCCGTCCCTACTGGACTAGAATCACCGTGCCACCGCTCCCGCGAGGCAATCTTTCATATCTAGACATGATTTCGCACGAGCACAAGCTGCGCCCGTGCAAGGCCATGGTTTAAATAGGCGGTAAAATGACTAAGTCATAGAGTCGCACAAATAGTCTGAATGCAGCAGAATAAGAAACGAACAGGTGATTGGTAACAAGTTCACAGAGTCGTCAATAGCGAAAGCATTGAATAAAACAAATATGGAAGTAAAATAAGCTCTTTGTAGATATTGAATAAGTGTTACAAGCGGTGCTAGGCCGAGATTATAAGTCGCTCAAGCCTCTCTCTCTCGAAACAATAAAAGCGTGCTAAGTGGCTACATTTGTGGAATGGTACATAGGCGACATTCAAACATTATGTCTTGTATATGCGCTTCAGCTCCAGATACAACGCTCCAAGGCTCCCTAGCAGACTCCATGCCTTACCTCACACAAAGGGGTTCTCCGTATCGATTGATGTTCTCTCGTACCTAGCAAGCAATCTGGTGGATTATCAGTACATGAATGCACTAGTGGAGAGGCTTCTCGTCCGCTCGACAAATCCAAAAAGTTATCAAGGTTCCATAAACCATCTATTAAGTTATCTTTCTAGTCTTGCAATAAGATCAGTTTTATGGCATAATGTACAAGCCTAACTCATGTGGCAGTGTGTCGTGCGATATATGAGTAACAAGGCGAGACTTACAAACTTACCATTTTTTTTTTCCTGTCCAATGACAAAACCAAGTTAGCCAAACATGAATATATACATATATTAAAATCCAAGGAATAGCATAGCGAACACCTGTATACTACAAGCGTGTTCCTAAATCTGGTGCACGAGTTGCTTAAATTATGAAATATAAGTTACTTTATTACTCAGATTCAGGCGTGTTACTCCAGATATTCAAGTGATTATAAAACTTAGGCTACACAGGTTACTTGTTCATTTCTCATATTACTCTAATTTAGATTTCTTAAACGAAATACAATGACTCACATGCGGATTGCCGCACCCGAGCCTGACTAAATCTATATTAACGAGTCGATGGCCTACATTCCATTATGGACATAGTCGTAATAAGACGGTGGTCCCGGTGCCCCGGTGACTGACCAAACTTATCCGTGCCAGCTACAACTAGCGCGACTACCGGATTTTCTCCTAGGCTGGATCGGTCTCGGCGCCCCGGTGCCCCGTCCATAGAAAATTAAGCTTGTACACAAGCGTCCATGATCAAGCGAGACTATTTTTATTGTTTCTTTCTTTATCTTTCAATATCTTCTTCTTCTGAGTAAACGTCAATGGTTGTAGGCGCAGGTAATGAGCCTCGCTATAAGCCATCCCAGGCCGTTCTTGACTTATTGGTTCTTTGCATCTTTCTTTATTATGGACTCCTCGAGCCATTCTTTTAGTGCCATTCTCTTAGTATCGTTCTTTAGTGTCGCTCGTTTTAGTCATTCTTTTACTTGTATCTTACTTTTAAGTTTTCTTATTATCTTTGCAACTCCCAGTATAGGAACTACCCTGGTGACCCAACGGTCCCAAAGCCGTTCCATATTTTATATTACTTGGCTCGGAACACTATTTTGATAGTCTTCCTGCCTCAGGTGAGTAAATCATATTTCGTGTTATGTTCCAGGCCGTAGCATGAATCTACGAGACTAGCATTGAAATAAGACAAGCGACTACTACTTAACACATGAAGCAAGCAAGCATGTATTTGTTGGAAGCATAAGCATGAGGAACATATTATATAGTCTATCATAGAACATAAGCCTTTACGTTGGCACGGGTCTAAGGGGTAGCGCGAGGGGTAAAACCACACAAGGGTATATCAAGCAACATAATCCATAAGGCGAGTAGTGTAACAAGTGAAGCAGTGCACTACGAAGAGTATAATGTTCTACTCGAGGCATAACAGGGTCTACTTGCACGAAGCAAAGGTAGCATGCAAAGGTCTATGTTATAAGCCATATTTCATTTTCATTTTCTAACACAAGCAATACAAGATAGGATTATTCCCTTAGCTGGGTACGTTGTATTTTTTATTAGCATGCAAGGGGTGATTAACCTAGCGACTAGCATGTATCGTCCATATTTTTTAAGTGTACTGGCTAAGTAAAGACAAGTTTATCGTAGCCACCCACCTTAGCGATAATTCGCCTCGGTCGAGCGATACTCCGAGCGAGCCTTTGAAAGTCCAAGTTTGAACTCCTAAAGGACCAAGTCTCGAAATCCTTTGCCTCAAACGAGTCTTCTCACTGATCAAAATGGATCAGGTCATTGCACTTGCGCCATTTAAATCGGCTGTCCGCTTAAACGGAACGAGTTATTACATTATACACTACTAAGAAAAAGTCTCATCCTCGAGACTTCCTGAGCGTAAACTGTTCTATTGCACTATCGGATCTATCTCAATCATAACGATCGGTACCACTAGATCCGTTCGAACATAATTTTCTACTCGTTCCTTATACCGTGTTGTGTGTATGTTGGGTCTGTCTCATTGAATGACTATATTATTCAATCCAAGATCTGACTTGGTCTTTATTGTGCCTTAGCGTGGTACATATCGTTTAATGCGGGTACAGTATGATCCATCTTGAATAACGATATAAGGCTAAGGCATACTTATACAAGTCGTTATACTTGTTCATGCGAATCTAACATATTCACTTGTACTAGCATTCAAGATCAGCATATTGCGAGTCTGGATCGTGCATATATTCAAAGCGTCCCCCAAATATTTTCATGTTAACCAACTTAGCGATAACGAAGTCTTTGCACTCGAGTTCAACATATTATTGAGTCTTAAATCGTGCACAGGTTCAAAGCATCCCTCAAACATAAACTTAGCGATAGTGAAGTTGGACAAGCTACTTGCGAAAAGTCTCAAGGGTTCTCGTCCTACGAATCACAATGATACCTCCAACAGGGTCAATAAAATTCTAAGTCATTTCCAATCCCACTCAAATCAAGCATTGCACTACCGATAAGCAAGATCTATCCGATCAACCGACTTGAATCCATGTCCTATCGTACATTCTGTTTATGTCAAACATAGCATACACTTACCTTTCCAAGTCTAATTCTATGTCTTGCTGCCCCAGTTCTATGGCTTGCTCAAGCAATACTCTAAAGTTGGTCACACAAGTTCTTTCACTCAGAATAGGATCGTCTTCCTAATTACTAGGTTAGCTTACAAGGTCATAGGTACAAGTTCAAGCACACGATTCATCGTACAAATTCGTCGCACGATGCTTGCCCCAATTCCTAAGGTCAAACAACTATTCATTTGTACGAGATATTCTACCCAATCTTGTTTCACTCAGATTTTTAAACATCGAGCACGGATCATCCTACTCACATTAACACATTCTTTGCATAGGGTTCGAGTCCCTTCAGTCAAATCCATAATATAACCATGCCGTATGACAAGTCTAGCAATTCGCATAGTCTATCTCCACAAAAAAAATCGATAGAACTCATATATCCATTCTAAGTCTAGACCACCAAGCCATGATTTAATTCTGAATCTTTGATCATAACTCCAATTCATCCAACAATATTCATGTATCAGTTCACAAACCATCAAGCATGACTTACTCCAGGTTCTAGACTAACCCATCCTTGAAATACTTCTGATTTATTTGCTTTCTCCAACTAGTCTTATCGTGTCGAACCACAAGTCAAGATGATCCATCAGTTGTTATGCTCCTTTCTTCCACAGGTTCGATCATCCTCGCTGGACGTGAGATCACCATGCCAACGCTCCCACTGGGTAATCGTCCTAATCCGGGCGTAACACATGTACGAGCATGGAGTTACGCTTACATAAGACAAGATCGTCAAACGTTATGGTTATCATCGAAATCATCGAGACACCTTATCATTTTACTTTCTCTATCCAAAATATTTAAAATCTATCAAGTCATGTCCGTTTATACCATAATTATAATTCGCCTAGCAAAATTATCCAACTTCAATGTTACCGTTTGCTAAATCCATAGTCTACTTCTGGCATTCCTCAAACAACTAAGTTCAAATATTCAAGCAGTCTATCCACTTTTGATATGTTCTATTTCATCGAGTTTATTTGAATAATCATCGAGCATGTTCCTAAGAGTTCGATTATCTCCGCCGGACGTAAAATCACTACGCTGGCGCTCCCGCAGGATAATCGTTCTCGGTCGGGACTGATTTCGAAGGTTATCTTTTTAAACTAGTTTAAGATCGTTCTTCCAAAATCAAGGTCAAATTTGTTATCATTTACCTCTTTTTTTGAACCATAATATTCATTCTCGGGCTAACTTCTATTCGAGTGATATTCTACTCAAGTTTAATCCATTTGATTCAATTCAAAATTGCTCGCACGATCTATCTAGTTTCTACTAAGTTTTCTTGACCAAGATATTGATTTCTATTTCCTTGAATCCTTATTCGATATAAGCCTTATCACTTGTTCAAGATATTCTCAAATCGTTCAAACCAAATCTGGCACGAGACATATGAATTTGCTTAAACATTTTCAAAATGATCCATACACTACTCAGGAATCAAGTCACCAAACTAATCCTTAATTGTATACGCATCTATCGCTAGCATATTCACCAAGTCGTTCCTTAGAATTTTTGCACGATACTTAAGCATCTCCTAGTAAATCTTAGTCATGTATATATCCTTGTTGATAGTCATCCAAGTAAACAATATCTGATTTGTATCTGCCGACACGAAATACCGTCCGAGCTATTTCTCAAAATTCAAGCATCTTCTCTATATTCACCTTAGCGATAAACTGATAACATTTCTATCGGTTTCCATTCTAAGTCTGACTTATCTTTTTCTAAACGATAACCCAATCTCGCTTGCAAACTTGCTTGCACCAAAGGGTCTTGGAGCACGATACTCAACACAACTTAGCCGAAAGACTGTGTGCATAGCTAACCATCCGAACGATAATCTATTCTGCAAACTAACCAGCTAGATAATCACGTATAGGCATTAGGGTTCATACATAACTTGTCGATTCTAGCACGAGTCTATTTCCACTAAGTCTAATACAGGTCGGCACAAAGGCCTTCACATAACTATCTAGTTCAAGCAATCATATCATTCACATGCAACTTTTGAAAGTATTTTGACTCATTATATGGAACATCCAAACGGTCAACGAGAGAGAGTGTGTATGCACATAACCCATGAACGAGCTTTCAAAATTAAAAAGATCGATAAGAATTTCCAAAGATGTAAAGCCAATGCTCTAATACCAATATGTCACGCCCCGATCTCCCGCAGGTAATCGTCCGTCCTCGCTATGCGAGAATCACTGCGCTAGCACTCCCGCAGGGCAATCTTTTACATCTGGACATGATGTCGCATGAGCACAAGCTGCGCCTGTACAAGACCATGAACCGAACAGGCGATAAAATGACTAAGACACAGAGTCGCACAGATAGTCCAAATGCAACAGAATAAGAAACGAACAGGCGATTGGTAACAAGTTCACAGAGTCGCCAATAGCGGAAGCATTGAATAACATAAGTATGGAAGTAAAACTAGCTATTTATTAATATTGAACAAGTGTTACAAGTGGTGCTAGGCCAAGATTACAAGTCGCTCAAGCCTTTCTCTCTCTCTCGAAATAGTAAAAGCGTGCCAAGTGGCTATATTTGTGGAATGGTACATAGGCGATATTCCAATATTATGTCTTATATATGCGCTTCAGCTTCAGAAGCAACACTCCAAGGCTCCAGAGCGGACTCCATGCCTTAGCTCACAAGAAAGGGGTCTCCACACAAAACGAGGTTCTCCCACACCCTACAAACAATCTGGTGGGTTATCAGTACATAAATGGACTGGTGGGAGGCTTCTTGTCCGCTGGACGAATCCAAACACGTTATCAAGGTTTCGTGCACCATCTATTAAGTTATCTTTCTAGTCTTTCCTTAGGATCAGTTTCATGGCATAATATACAAGCTTAACTCGTGTGGCAGTACGCCGTACGATATATGAGTAATACGGCGAGACTTACCAACCTACCATTTTTTCTTCCCTGTCCAATGACACAACCAAGTTAACCAAACACGAATATATGCATATATTGAAATCCAAGGAATCGCATAGCAAACACCTGTATACTACAAGTGTGTTCCTAAATCAGGTGCACGAGTTGCTTAAATTATGAAACACAAGTTACTTTGTTACTCATATTCAGGCGTGTTACTCAGGTTATTCAAGTGATTATAAAACTCAGGATACACAGGTTACTTGTTCATTTCTCAAATTACTCAAATTTAGATTTCTTAGACGAAATACAATGACTCGTACGCGGATTATCGCAACCGATCCTGACTAAATCTATATGAACGGGTCGTTGGCCAAGACGCCATTAGGAACATAGTCGCAATAAGACGGTAGTCCCGGTACCTCGACGATTGACCGAACTTATCCGTGCTAACTAACTAGCGCGACTACCATATTTCCCCCTAAGACGGATCGGTCTCGGTGCCCCGGTGCCCCGTCCATAGAAAATCAAGCTTATGCATAAGCGTCCGCGACCAAGCGAGTCTTTTTTTATTGGTTCTTTCTTAATCCTTCGATATCTTCTTCTTCTGAGTAAACGGCAATGGTTGTAGCCACAGGTAAAGAGCCTCGCTACAAGCCATCCCAGGCCATTCCTGACTCATTGGTTCTTTGCATCTTTCTTTATTACGGACTCCTCGAGCCATTCTTTTAGTGCCATTCTCTTATTCTCGTTCTTTAGTGCCGTTTATTTTAGTCATTCTTTTACTTGCATCTTACTTGTAAGTTTTCTTATCATCTTTGTAGCTCCAGGTATGGGAACTACCCTGGCGACCCAACTATCCCGAAGTCGTTCCATATTTTATATTACTTGCCTCGGAACGACTATTTTAATAGTCATCCTGCCTCAGGTGAGTGAATCATATTTTGTGTTGTGTTCTAGGCCATGGCATGAATCTACGAGACTAAGTTATACTAGCTAATCTACGATATTATGAAACACACAAGATGTTGTATCTCAGGATACGTAAGTTTTAATAGGAAAATAATATATATATATATATATATATATATATATATATATATATATATATATATATATATATATATATATATATATATACACAAGCCAATACATATAATACCATAGCTAACTAATGCAATTAGGAGACCTTGGTCTTTCACCAATGCGTATCACACCACCACACTCCAATCTCGATACTCAAACACAATACCTTGGTATCGACTGTAAGCCCCCTCACCAAAAATAGATATTTTGTGTGTATTTTATATTATTATATTTATTATAGATTATTTTAAATATTGAATTACTTTAGAGTATTCTCTTAGTTAATTAGAAAATAAATTTTTAGTATATTTACTTATGTAAATATTTATTTAGATATATTTTTAGACTATATTGGATTTTTGGGAATTTTTCTAGAATATTTAGGTAATTAAAACTTAGGAAACATAAATTTTTAGGACTTCTATGATTTACTATACGACCATACTTGCATGTTGTTCCTACCAAATATTTATTTTAGTTTAAAATATTTAATTATATTTTTCTGTAATTTATTTAGAATTTTAATAAATTTATTTAGATTTTTAAAATTATTTAGGATTTATTTGGATATATATAGTCATAATATTAGATAGATGTTAATTTAGTGTTAATAGATATTAATAAGATTTTATAAATTATTTGTATTATCTTTAATTATATTTAAGATTATAAATTATTGAGATAAATTCAAACTCTATTTTAAATTAATTCAAATCCTGAACCTACTAGGAAAGCAACTTCATGCATATCCTATTCTTATTTAAATTCATCATAATCCTATCCAAATTAACCAATCCTAGTCGTATTTAATTAAGTAGTGTACACCATTATAAATACCTCATCCTTCATATTTTTCTTCCCCAAATTCCTCTCTTTTTCGTCCAAAAATAGTCAAAATTCGTCATAAATTCAGCCTCATTTTCTACTAGTTATGACGAATTAAAAAGACGATATCTCCTAGCTCCGGACTCCAAACGCGCTCCAGTTTTTTTTTGTTAGAACTATATCAAGGTTAGTTTTCTGATTATATAATTTATTTTAATAATTTATGAACCTATTTTTCCAGAAAATTCTAAAAGTTCCAGCTGTTCGAAATCAGACGCATTTTGATATTTTCGAGATTTCGGGAGATCCCGAACTCAGAATTATGAACCGTTTGAAGTTTCGGAAAGCTGACATGATAAACTTCTAGAAAATTATTTTTCCAGAATTTAAAATATAAGTTTATTCTACTGTAAAATTTGTGCAACATAAATTTAAATAGAAAACCACCAAAAACTATCATCTGTGCGCCCTAGTGGACATAACTCTTTACCGACTTATGATTTTATGAAACCGTCGAATATGGTGTTCATATAGTATTGAAATCTATAGGATTCCATACACAAATCCAGGATTTGAGTTGGTTGACTTTTTGGTCAACGGATTGCCTCGATTTGCGTGCCATGGATCACAAATCCGTAAAGTTGACTTTCTTTGGACCAAAATTAGGGTTTACCAATAAAATCATATTATAATAAGATTAAAATACTATTTTAGGTTATTTTATTCAGAATTAAAATAGATTAAATGGAGGAACCTATTTACCCACTTTTGTAACCTAACTTGTTTAATTTATGTGACGGGTAGATCGGACGACGCCTTGAGTTGGGACTTCATCCTTTTCAGACCAGACAAGATACCTTGTCAAATTGCTTACAGTATTTTGCATGCTTAGTATATTTTTGTATATTTATTACATTTCTGTTTATTCATTGCATGTGTAGTTTTTTTTAGTCATTACTATATATTAGATATATTGACACACACACTTGACACTTAGTATCATAGAGGACAATCAGTAGGCGTATGAGCTTTAACCACTCTAGTAAACCGTAGTAACTAGCACGCACTATGGTGGTCGTGTCCGATAGTCGCTACCCCCGAGGTATGTCGATTGATGGAGTCCGAAGGTCGCTACCCCCGAGGTATGTCGGCTGATGATGTCCACTGACGAGTGTGTGAGTGTGAGATTTAGATCGAGTAGCCTACCCTTGCCCATACGTCGAAAAGTTGTCCTCATTTGCATTCATATAGATTGTCTTGTACAGCGTACTTATTTATTTTCAAATTATATGCTACTGTATTCAAATTGGCTCACTTTTCTGTATCTTGTTACGTCCCTCTGAGGATCTGGTCCTCTGCCAGGTGTATCTGTTTCTGAGTATTTACAGGAGCGCAGATTTGGATGGTTCGTGGATGTCTTCTCTCCGATCCCCATGATTGTTAGCTGGTATTCTTACATTGTGTTTATTGTGTTGTACTTTTCCATTCGAGTTGGTAGTGGATTTGTTTCCATCCAACTATCCTCCTTAGATACTTATGTTGAGATCTAGTTATATAGATGCTGGTTATTCATTTATATTGATTTTCTGTGGATGAGATTTAGATTGTACCCTGTGACTTATGATACATTTTATACCACTTGTGGATTGATATTCATATTACAGCGTACGTATGGGATATAGTTTTTATATATTGGAGTTGCCATATCCATACGGCTGGCATGCTTACGTGTTCCTAGTCCTACGTATTTCGGGACTGGAGCGTGACATCGACCCATTACCTTGACATTACCTTGGTATCCCAAGGTAATTCAAAACCTCATGAATATTGCTAATATATATTTATAATAATACAATACATATACCAACTAACTATATATAATACTCACTAGTATATATAGTTACTTAGCTAACTATTAACATAATCAAGTATATAACTAAATAACTATTTAACAACACTAACTATTTACTAACTTAATACTAGATCAACTAAACACTAATATACTAATACAATACATATACCTACTATCTTAACATACAATATATACTAACTACATAAATACTATAGATACTTACCAATAGCTTACCTATATAGATATATATATCTAAACTATATACTAATCATTCTAACAATAACACTAGACATAACTACTGACCATTTAATAACAACTAACTAGACTATCTAAACCATCTAAACCCAACTAAAACATCTAAACCCAATACCTTGCCGATAATAGCCTGATACCTGTCTGATACTGTGCACAATACAGCTACTGTGCTCTTCAATGGTTGATGCATTTCTGTACGGGCTCAAGATACTTGTTGTGCAGCTAGCTCTACTTGCTGAAAGCCTGCTGCATGCTTGTCCCTTGATGAACTACTAACTGTAGTGTACATATCGATATGGAAGCTGCTGTTGATGAACTATTCACTGAGGGAGGCTTCTTGCCTGCTTGCTGAAACAGTGAGGATTCTGCACAGGTAGTGCACCTTGCTATAGTGAATGTTCAAAGCTCCTGCTCACAGAAAATTGCTACGCAGTGGTTGAATTGAAACTGTGTTGTACATATTTCTCTCGAAGATGCAGTGACCCACTGCTGCTGTGCAGCTATTTTCTGCTGCACTCTCACTTGCTGTGCCTACATGCTGAGATGCATTGGCTGCTGATACTGTATGGCTCTCTACCTTGTGTTTGCTGATACCGTAATGCCTAGAACTTGTTGTTGATGCAGTAGCTTACTGTGAATGCTGATAGATTGCTGATGGCTCAAGGTAGCTACATTGTATATTGCTTGATGCAGCAACATGTTGTTGCACCTGATATCCCTCTGCTGACTGCACGAGCTGCAGTGCTCTGCTACTTTTGCTAAAATGCTAATGAATTTGATGCTGGAGACTGAACTCCATATTACTGCTACGCCTTACCCTTGCATTGATACTGCTGCTCTTCCGGGCAATGAGTTCGATGTTGTGTACTGCTCTATGCAGTGCTGGCTACTACAGCCAATTGCTCATATGCACGAGCACAGAGTTATTGCTGCAAGGTGTCTCCTTGCGGATGGTTCACTGCATATTCTCCTTTGTTGAATTATTCTCAGATACAGAACTGATACAGATATTCTGCAGGCACTGTGCTCACCAGAGCCTTGCTCTCAGTTGGTTGTTGTGCACTGCATGCACTGGCTGTGCATACATTGCTGTGCTCAAGACTGCTATACACGAAATATACTTTGCTGCATACTACATATACTGATACTGTAATTGCTGAAGTTGTACACTGCAGGGATGCACACTGACTGCACTACCTCTGATGTGTACACTGCTTCTCTCCTTGTGTGTGAGCTGTTGTTCTCCCTCACTGCCACTATGCACGGGCACAGTGTCTCCTCCCTTGCTGTCACTGACTGCTGCTCTCACTACACACAAACTCACATACACACAACTCAACACACACATCTATATAACTGATATATATATATATATATATATATATATATATATATATATATATATATATATATATATATATATATATATATAGAAGAGGGGTTTGATATATATAGATTATATCAATAAGTATCCCAATCTATATATATCAAACCCCTTTTCTATATATATATATATATATATATATATATATATATATATATATATATATATATATATATATATATATATATACACTCTCTCTCTCTCTCTCTCACACACACACACACACACACACATATATATATATATATATATATATATATATATATATATATATATATATATATATATATATATATATATATATATATATATATATATATATGTGTGTGTGTGTGTATATACACACACACACACACACACACACATAGATATAGATATAGCTATATACACTTATACATATATCAATACATATATACATATAGATATAATTAATACATATACATAACAACCAATACATATATATGTACTCTCATCTCGACACATAGCTATACGTATACTCACCTATCAATAACATATAATACATACTCATGTACATATATATCATATAATATATCATATATATAAATACACAAGCACACATAGAATTAAGGGCAATAAACCAAACACGTGGAGTGCACCGCACCCGTATCACACTCATTCTATGTACGCTTGCGATACTGCTTCACCACAAAACCAAACGCATCCCGAGGGACACGAGAAAGTCAATATGCACTATACGAACAATATTAATATCAACTACGTGTCCGTGTCAAGAAATAATATGCACAAATTCCCGTGTTGGAGGAAAATCTCCAAAAATAACCTGTATCGCCAAATTGACGAGATACGGCCTACACGTACCCAAATATGGACACGACACTAGTCACAAACAATCAAGTACATGTCATATTAATCTATTTGGCCAATTGACAAATACCACATGTGTCAATCTCGGAATTCCCCCAAAATTGACACAAAAACACACATAACTTCTACCATAGGTCTCATATGAACCTAAAATCAATTTCTATGGGTTGCCTATGCATGTGGGGTAATTTCTCATGGTTAAATCTCATATTTAGAGTCTACTAAGAGAGGAAAAACTAAAATGTAACTATTGGGAGATGGATTCTCAATGAAAATCCACAAATGTAGAAATGTAGCTCCTCCTTGTAGATCTTGGCCTTCTCCTTGTAGATTCTTGCTTCCTTCTTGTAGATCTTTATTGTAGTAGTCTTAATTCAAGAATAGGGAAGGAATTTAAGAAGAAATTTATAAGAGAATGAAGAATATTGGAAAGGGAAAAAATCTAGATCTAAATGAAAATAGAAAATGAGAAGATACTCTCTCTCTCTCCTCCCTCCTCATGGCCGACCCTAGCCCTCTCCCTCAAGCAATGTAAAATGTCCAACTTACCCCTTGGGGATCATGAAGAAATTAATTAAGGAGGGAAGGTTCTAGTCTAATGGTTTCACTAACTAATTTATCCTCCTAAAGAATGGACCTAATTATTGGGCTCAATCTAAACCAAAATAAAATGTTGGATTCATGCATCTAATTAACTAGTTGGTCCACTACACAAGTCCAAAATAAATCTAACACTAATAATAAATAAATAATTTATACACATGCACAATATTTAATATAATAAATCCTAAAATAAAATACCCATGACAAATACCAAAGTACCCTTAATTGAAAAAGTGAGGGTGACAATCCTACCGACCTTGAAAAAAATTTGTCCTCGAAATTAAAAATGATCGTAACCCCCTCTAGGTCAACACTAGTCTAAACTAAAATATACAACATGCAATTTAAAAGAAATCACTAACTATGGTATCTGTCCAAAATAGTTTTGCAGTCTGCGTCAGGGTATACTAACTATACAATAATACACAAGCAGCCTATAAGGTACTAACTAAACACACAAACAACAGATGGAAAAGAAATAAACAGAACAGGACAAAATAAGCTAACTTATCCGTCCTCTCCGACTGCCATCACAAATGCCCCGCCCTGTTGGGGTGGCTCTCTATGCGGGTGCTGAGCAGTCTGTGGTGCCACAGGTGGCCTAGCTCCACCTCTCTGACCGCGATCTGGTCTATACGGGTTATTGGAATACTCTTTCACCTGATGGTCAGGAGAACCACAATACAAGCATAGTCTGAGTCTCTTCCGATAGTTCTACCAATCATGTCCATGTCTTTCACAATAGACACAAGAAAAAAGTTTGCAGAATCTTCCTCTAAGGCTGCTGCGGTGCTTGATGCACTGGCTTCTGAAACTGTTGTATCTGTTGAGCTGGTGCCCTAACTGGCGCAAGATACTGCTGATGCTGATATACTCTTGGCTGCTAAAAGTGGGTGCGCTTCGCTGGGCTCACACCACTACTCGCTCCTCTGGTATCTCTTGGCCTCTTGGAGCCAAGCTCCAAATCATCCTCCGCTCGCTGTGTTTGTCTCAAAATTTCCTCAAAAGTAGCGGTACGATCTCCATTAGTATGAGACTTAATCTCACTGTTTAGTCCCTTATTGAACTTCCTAGCCCTAGCCCGAGGATTCTGTCCCTCGGCAAATCGTCCCAATCGGCAATACTCTGCTGCATACTCATCCACCGTCAAGTTCCTTGGACGAGGTTCTGGAATTGACTCTCCAAAGTACTTTGAGCCACATCCGGGAAGAACTTCTCTTTGAAAAGCTCCTTGAAAGCCTCTCAAGTAAGTCTCAGTGCTGATATCCTAGGGTCTGTCCTGAACCATATCAGTGCAATGTCGAATATTATGCTACTTGTCGCTTCTACCTACAAGCTCTCAGGAATCTTCACCAATCGCAGGTCCCTCTCAATGTCCTCTATCCAGTCGTCTGCGTACAATATTTTCTCAGTTCCCATAAAGTCCTTAGGCCCCATCCTCTTGAAGTCAATAATAGTCCCTGGCCTCGGCTGCTGTGGATTAGGCTAAGGCGGTATCGTTTGTGACTGGAATAATGTGACTCTCTCGTCTGCTGCGAGCGCAATCTGGTAAGCATTCTTAATACTCTATCGCAAAATCATGGATTGTCGTTGTTGTTCCTCCATCATCTGCTGAAAGAGCATGAATATATATGTTTGATCGACTGCGGGTGGCAGGAATGGAAAATCCCCTGCAACTGCCAGTGTTGTCCTCTGTACCGAAGGTAGAGCACCTCTGAAAGCTGCTACGGAAATGCCCACCTGGATCGGTGAAGTTGACCTCTGGAATATAGCGGCTGGAACAACGTCTGATGGTGCTACCCTCATAGGCGATGAAGTGACTGATCGTGCTGACATTGCGCCTAAGCGCTGGGAATACGTCTTTGGTGGCATCCTGATGACAGATCAAAATAAAAGAGATCAATTCGACACGAGATAAGATATTATCGAGGAAGGACAACAATATTCAAAGCATTCAGAAGGAATCAAAAGTAGCGATTTCAAATTAGATTTGGAATTCCTAGTTGTGATTGAGTATCCCTCTCTCATCCTAGTGTCCTATATCCTATCCTATCGTAGGCTCGCAGTAGTACAACTAAGTCATTGTACTACCACGATATCGTACTTTTATGAAACCGGACTTGCATAGGCCACCACTAAAAATGTGTAATGATCCGCACCCGGTATAGGGGCACGAGAACGTGGGTACATCCAGCCTACGCCGCAGCATCAATGGTAGAACGCTGTCTCAGTTTTCTATACTATCTATCATCTCACACAATATATAAAATACCTATTATGCCATCTCAAATCTGAATGATACTCAATCACATATAAAACTAAAGGAAGATGCAAGCACAATATGGAATAGAAAGAATAGAAATACAAGTCTCAAAATATCACATGTCCAACTCAAAATCTAAACACAACTCAAGATCTCAAAATAATAATACAATCCATAATCTAAATAGAAACAACTACTACAAGGTAGGGATATCTAAATGGCCTCAGTATCTGGAATTACATCCTCAGGTGATACTCCATCTGTTGGTCCGTAGTAAGTGGGACATATCCTCTCTAACCATTTATCTGAAAAATATATCCAATCAGGGTTGGAGCGAAATACAACCCAATAGCAGTTCCAATTAATTAATAATGACTATAAACAAAAATAAAGAATATAATACAAGACGAGAAATAATGAACAGTATCAACTATGGTAGAAGAAACAGGTAAACAGGAATAATATGGTATACATTAATTACTATGAAATAGAATAAGATAATAGAATGAGACAATGAACTAGAATATGGTGAAGAACTGTAACTATGCTAAGTGATTGAAATACTAGTTAGATATGTGATCAGCTTAGGTGATCATTGTCTAATTAACGTTGGATAAACATTGTCTAAGTTAAACATTGAACATTGTCTATGATTTGATCACATATCTAACTAGCACTTTCCCTTTCCCCCAACTAGTACAATGGATTCAACCATGACACGTTACG
>JAYESA010000003.1:80104781-80134781 GCA_036927795.1 Iris macrosiphon
TGATGTGACAAGACATAAGTGTCAGAGAGAAAATATAAAAGCACATAAAGTCATGCAGAGACATAAAATTTGTGTAGAGGCATGCGCCCAAAAAGAGAACACACATGGCTCGTGGCTGCATAATCTCCTTGACGCATGGAGTCAGGCCTTAGTAAATTTTAATGCGTTCAAGGTACTATGCATCCGACTTTTGAAAGCATGCACAAAGCAGACATGTGTCCAACAAGATGGACATATGCTGGAGGGGGCACATGTTTTGGACTGCATGTTACTCCATCGTCCCAGAACAGCAAGTTCGACCATGAAAAAACTCCAAGAATCCAAAAAAGTAGTTCTGCCATAAAATCCTTATCTCAACCCAAATCAAGTGGTTAAAAAGCCAAATTGCTCAAAGTAAAGTGCTCCAACACATAGAATAATAAGTTTTCGAAAACAATAAGCTTTTGAAGATCAAATCCAAAAAAAATTGAAGAACATCCACACTCATAAAAATCTAGATCTACATCATTCCATCCACCAAATCTGAAAATACCAAGTTCTAATTATGCTTAAAATCACACAATAAACATAATAGACCAATAATATGGAGGGTTTCTTCATTTCTCATGCAAGGTATACATGCCTATGGAGCGTGGAAAAAACCTAAGGGAGAGAAAGAAAAGAAAGAATAAGGAGGGAGAGAGAAAGAAGTTGGGTTATATTATTAGGGTTTGAGGTTTAAACCATGGGTTCAACTCATGACCAAACTAATTCAAACCATAAACCAAGAACCAAGACAAACCAAAGAATGTGTCTAGTCTCATGCAACCAAATAAATAATACGCATGCGAGAATAATACGTTCCAAAATACGTACATTGGGAACGGGGAGTTATATTTTTATCTACCTTAGAAAAATTTTGTCATCGAAATTCGATTTCAAGTAAGGCTAGAGAAGTCAGGATAAGCACGATACAAATCTACTAGCAAATCTACGCATGCAAGCAATAACATCACAACACATAGGTAATCGCCTGATCACGAAATCTAAGATACGAAGGCATAAGGTATAATATACCTTCCAAATCGAACATGTGTGGGTACTGAGACTATATATCATCCTCATGCTCCCACATCGATTCTCCAAGAGTGTGATAGCCCAAAGCATTCTCCAAGAGTGTGATGGCCCCAAGCAACTCAGACAAGAGAAATAGTCCGGTTCTTGAGTACCTTCTTCCTTCGGTCCATAATGGATATGGGTTGCTCCTCGTAAGATAATTTGGTACCAACGACTAATTCAGAGGGATCAAGGATATGACTCAAATCCGGGACTTACCTACGCAACTCAGGTATATGAAATACATCGTTCACTTCTCGTAGCGAAGGTGAAAGGGCAAGATGATAAGACACATCGCCTACCCGATCGAGAATGTCAAATGACCTATCGTATCGCGGACTAAGCTTCCCGCGAACCCCGAATCTAATAACTTCATGGGTTAGAAAATTTTGTAAGAACACGTGGTCACCGACATGAAACCCTAAAGGCCTACGATCTTGGTCTTCCCAGTGACGATGCCGATCTTGCGCACCCTGAAGTCGCTCTCTGATCTGTCTGACAACTTCTACTGTCTACGTAATTATTTTGGGGCCTAATATCTTTCGCTCAACAATGTCTTCCTATTCCAACGGTGATCTACACTTCCTGCCGTCTAGTACCTCGAAAGGTGCCATCTGAATACTTGTCTTATAATTGTTGTTATACTAGAATTCCACTAAATATAGGTGATTCTTCCAAGATTTACCAAAGTCTAGGGTACAGGCTCGTAATATATCTTCCAGGATTTGGATGGTCCTCTCTGATTGCTCATCTGTCTGGGTGGTACGTATTACTGAATCTTACCCTGGTACCCAATCTCTCATGCAAACTTCTCTAGAAATAAGAAGTGAACATTGCATCTTAGTCGAATACTATGCTTATCGGCATGTCATGTTGTCTTATAATCTATCACATATACAAATATGCCAACTGCTCTGTAGATTGTCCCACTCTAAAGGGGAAAAAATATGCCACTTTTGTTAGTTGATCCACTATCACCCAAACTGTATCTCGACCAGTCAGGAATTTAGGTAAATCGGTCACAAAGTCTATGGTGATGTGTTCTCACTTCCACTCTGGAATAGAAAGCGGCTGTAATTACCCTGCCGGTCTCTGTTGTTCTGCCTTCACTTGTTGACGTATCAGACATTGCGATATGAAGCGTGCTATTTCCCTCTTCATTCTATTCCACCATAAGTGTTGCCAGATATCTTGGTACATCTTCGTACCTCTTGGATGAATGGAGTACTGGAAACTATGTGCTTTAATCATAACTTCTTGCCGAATATCCCTGCTTAGTACACATAGATGGTTCCCAAACCTTAGCGTTCCATCCGTATGAATCGTCAACTATTTTCGAAGACCGAATTCACATTCTTCCCGTAGTTTCTGAATCTTCGGGTCCTCTGCCTGAGCTATCTTGATTCTATCCACCAAAGTTGACTAGATCTGTAGGCTAGCCAGAACTCCTGTATCCTGTGGAAGTACTATCTCGATTTCCATCTCTCGTAAGTCTTCTAGAATGTGCTTATAAGTGCTCAATATGAATTTTCTACCTCTTCTACTAAGTGCATCAGCTACTATTTTTGCCTTGCCTGGAAGGTATTAAACTTTTACGTCATAGTCTTTCAACAACTCTAACCACCTCCTCGGGCTCATGTTTATATCCTTTTACGTGAATACATAGTTTAAACTCTTATGATCTGTGAAGATCTCCACCCGATCGCTATATAAGTAGTGCCTCTATAGCTTAAGTGCAAACACTACCACTGCTAACTCCAAATTGTGAGTTGGATAGTTCTTCTCGTGATCTCTGAGTTGTTGAGAAGCATACACTATCACTCTCCCGTGCTGCATCAAAACACATCCAAGTCCCTAACCAGATGTATCATAATACACCGTGAATCCTCTAGAGCCTGCTAGAAGAGTAAGGATTTGCGCAGAAATTAACTTCTTATTCAACTCTTCAAAGGAAATCTGGTATTCTAATGACCACACAAATTTAACTTTATTGTGCTTCAACTGAGTCAAAGGTGCCGAGATCTTAGCAAAGTCTGGCATAAATCTTCTGTAGTATCCTGCCAAGCCCAGAAAACTATGCACCTTTGCCACTGCCTTTGGAACTGGCCAGTCCTCTACTGCATCTACCTTCTTGGGATCAACTGATAATCCTGCTCCAGAAATAATATACCCAAGAAAGGATATGTGATCCAGCCAAAACTCACACTTACTAAGCTTCGCATATAGCAGGTTCTCCCTCAAAGTCTGAAGTACTATCCTGAGATTTTCTTTATGATCCTTCTCATTACAAGATTACACAAGGATGTCATCGATAAATACTACCATAAATTGGTCTAAGTATGACATAAAAATATGGTTCATCAAATCCACGAACACCGCTGGAGCATTAGTCAGTCTGAATGGCATAACTAAGAATTTGTAACGCCTATATCATGACCTAAATGATATCTTCTATATATTCTGCTATCAAACTCGTACCAGATGATATCCTGATCGCAGATCTATCTTAGAGAAGACTCTTGCTCCATTTAATTGGTCAAAGAAGTCATCAATCCTGCGTAATGGATACTTGTTCTTCACTATCATTACATTCAATTGCATGTGATCCATGTACAAAAATGTTGATTCATCTTTCTTCTTCACTAATATAGTTGGTGCTCCCCACGGTGATCTACTGGTCCGAATAAACTTATTTGCCTCCAGTTCTTGCACGTGTCGATATAACTGATCAAGCTCTGATAGTGACATTGGGTATACCTGCGGGGATACTGGTTCTACTCCTGGAATCAACTCTATACATACCTCTTCTTCTATAACTGGGGGTAATCCGGGAAGCTCGTCAAAAAAAATATCCATGAATTCTTCAACTATTTTGGGTATCGGGTCCTCTTCCGTTGCTACTGTTGTGATTCCTTCCTTTTTATGGTCTTCTGCTATTCTACTAAGAACAAACTTACTAGACCAGAGACTCTAAACAACACTCTACCCTCATGACAATCTATTGTCGCATGACTATCTCTCAACCATTTCATACTTAAGATAACGTCAAAGTTATCCATAGGAAACTCGATCAACTTCGCAGGTAATAAATATCCACATACTATGACTGGATATGCTAGGCATACCCTACTAACTCCTACTATCCCATTTCCAGTGAGTATATTCAGCCTATCTGGCAATGCCTCAAACTTTAATCCAATACGTATCACATATTGTGTAGATATAAATGAGTGCAAAGCTCCATAATCAAATAATGCTATGGCAGAAATGGTTGTAACGGAAATGTTACCTGCCACTACGTCGCCTGATGCCAAAGCTTCTTCCAGAGATAAGGTGAACGCCTGGCCTTGGCCTTGTCCAGCTCCCTACTGCTGCCTTTCCTGGTGTCGTTGTTACGGTATTTGTTGTTCCTACTACTATTGTTGTCGGTATAATTAAGCTTGCATCGGCAACGGACGCAGAGCTATAGGCTGCACCGCTACTGCTGGTCCTCCTTGTTGCATTATCCTTGGAGCTGGGAATGCAGAAAACTGTTGTACTTGCCCTCCTAGCCTCTATATCATTGGACAAGTTACAACCTATGATCTGGGCTTCCAGATCTCATGCATGTCTATTCGGTTCCCAGCAAATATCCCGGGTATGACCTTTCTTGCCACAATACGTACAACCCGTCGGCTCTTCCCGTCGTTGTTATTGTTGTTGCTGTTGTTGCCTCGAATACTGCTGCCGAGTAGAAGCTATCACTTTTGAGGTTACTGGCCTCCTTTGTATCATGTTATGGATGTGAATGCCAGGGGATGGTGCAGAAGTTCACAATATACTCTTCTTAATGCCATCATTTGAGAGGTAAGCTCAACCCTCTTGGCCGCTATCAATATTGTCTTAAATGTCTGGTAGTTATGCATCTTTACCATGTGTAAGATCTCTAAGTAAAGTTCCTAATGGAATCATATGGCTCTTTCCAACTCTATTGCCACCATGTTTGGAGCAAACATGCTCAGTCTGCAAAACTCTGCCACGTAACCATCTTTTGTCCTTTTAGCCTGCTTGAGGTTAGTGAATCTCTGTTGTAGCTCGCACTGAGCCATAATTCCAAAGTACATCATCATGAACTAGGTCCTAAAATTATCCCATGAAATAGGATGCCTCAATCATATCTCCATCGTGGCCCACCAATCTCTTTTAAGATCCTGAAGCTGCAAGCAATCCAGGTCAACCTGTTCCTCAGTCGAAACTTTAGATGCTGCCAGAATGGTCTCAATATTTTGGTGCCAATCATATGTTCTAATAGCGTCCTCTGTGCTATTGAAATATCTGGGATTCAGTCTAAAAATCATACAAATGGCCCATAGTCTACTCTTCCGCCTCGTTCTAAGGCCGTTTGCAAGCCTTGTTGAAGCTATTGACGTTGTTGTTCCTGATGTTGTTGATGTTGAACCACCATATCATGTTGTTGGGCAGCCAATATTCCCTAGATAATCTCAAGCAAGGCTGGGGCATCTAGTGTTGTCGGTATTATGGGAGGTACGAGAACATCTGGAGCCTGCTGCTCTATCACATTTATCGTGGGCTCAACTTGGATCCCTAACTGGAGTTCTATAGGATCTCGTTCCACTGGCAACTCTGTATATATTATTGCTTCAATTTTAGGGGAAAGAGAATCCCTAAGAAGAGAATAAGACACAATCAAGTACCGGACAAGAAGGAACAAGGAAGCAACCAATCTGAGAAATTTTAAGCTGAGTATCAAAGAGGACGAATTTAAAATTTCAAGAATGATTATGTTTGATTAAGATTCCTATGATCATGAAACCCCACAAGTCTGTAGAATAGACCTGCATGTGCTACTACTAAAACCTTGTCACCTTCCAGTACCAGAATACGGATACAGATATGGCCAGTTAACCCGTACAAGGTACTATATGTCATACGACGATCACGACTGTAACTAGACAAGGGGTGCATACTACAATTAGGTCACTTAGGGTTACACGAATATCTATGTCTCAATCAATCAAACAAGAAACAGTAATTGTAGAGAATATATGATAAAGTAATAAGGCATCCCAAATGCTTTCTCAAGATGTCCTAAAGACCAAGCTGTACAAAATAATAAGTTTTTAGAGTAAAAAAGGTACATGATAGTGAGTAGCTGCAGTCTGATTTAATACAATAATGTAAGAAAACTAAATGTCCAGACGTGATGGCTAACAGGTGACGATGGCTAAATACCCAAAAGATAAAATGTACAATAACGAGCAGGAAAGAAGAAAACACACTCATTATCCTCGGCGGCCATGTTCCTGATAGGCGCCATGAGTCGAAGAAAAGTATGTTGGATCCTCGGGTGCTGGCTCAAAACCTAGCCATACAAAATCAGTGGGGCTAGACCCCAAATAGCAAGTACAATAAAGGAAGCACAAAATAGAAAAACAAAAACCCAAGCAATAAATATATAATAATATAGGTTCTATGTCGTAACTTAGGTCCATGGCATATCCTAGCACAAAGGCCCAACCCTACAACCAAACATGGACAAGGGTTGTATCCATCACACTATGATAGTCCATTTTTCTAGGCTACTAACAGAATAATATAATCACAACCAAGTCCAATTAATAAGATCGACCAATTATTTGTACGGCTTGCTAATTGTGGAGTCTGAGATTATCTTAGAATAATGCATAATAGGTATCCTCAGATCATGCCATTGACGAACATGATCTAACCGAGCCAAATAAAATAATTATACATGCACTAAAAGAATTGTACCAGTTCTCCGTAGGACCACTGTGTTAGATCACGAAATTAGCGGTTCCAATGTCCCTATAATAAAATAATGGCTTGGCATTATTTATAATAGATTTTATACTGTACTCCACTAAGGTAGATGATATACAATATCTGTGGTAGCCAGCCCACAGCGCACTTAGAATAAATCTCTATGGGAAGGTTCATTGGCATGATCTCAGGATATCATTTTCTCCCAATCTTACTACCACTTTTAGTTGCTTAAATAATAATATATTGTTATAAAATCTCAAGACGTGGCCACATGAGAATTTTTCTTAAGATGTCGTATAAAGTACGGGCACGCTATATACGAATCAATAGAATTTTAATCTGGATTCACCCGAGCGTGTATGCAATATTCAATAAATTAATATCCTAGCCACATTTTGGTACTTGACTCACATATCATGCCCGTGCTGGAAGAAAATTATATTTATAGTATGACACATTTAGAAATTTGGAGGCATTCTCAATGCACAAAACAAATATAAATCACCTAACACGTAACACGGTATGTCGCACCTCAGTGCATATTAGATCATGAATAATATCAGGCAATAATTTTATCAACACGAATACAGTATTCGAGTTCAACTACCAAGATAATAAGCATGAGTTTTAGCACATGGTCGGGTTACTGAGTCTATTCTTCCCTAGAATCAAGACACAATCATCACTAAAATCAACCACATAGGGGATGATAAGAAACATTTCAAATAAAATATATGATCCCAACAAGAAAGTACTACGTGTACACAGGGAGTCACTAAGGATAATACGTGTCTAAGTCGTACACAAGAAGGTCAAGCCTCATGAACCAACCGGCCATATGTTCTAACCTGGCTGCAAGCTCCTCTAGGCCGTATGCTCCTCCAGGCTGCATGCTCGGACAAAAGTCCACTACTTGGGACAAGTGCCGAAGGGACGGGCAATAAATAAAGTTTCAGGAAAGTGACATAAAGGTGATTTATGTGACAAGGCATAAGTGTCAAGGAGAAAAGATAAAAGCACATAAAGTCATGTAGAGACACAAAATTCGTATAGAGGCATGTGCCCAAAAAGAGGAGACGCGTGGCTCATGGCCGCATAATCTCCTGGACACATGGAGTCAGGCCTTAGTGAATTTCCATGCGTTCAAAGTATTATGCGTCCGACTTTTGAAATCATGCACAAAGCAGACATGCGTCCAACAAGATGGGTGCATGCTGGAGGGGATGCACGTTGCTGGGCCGCATGGTACTCCATCATCCCATAACATCATGTTCGACAATGAAAAAACTCCAAGAATCTGAAAAACTAGTTTTGCCATAAAATCCTCATCTCAACCAAAATAAAGTGGTTCAAAAGAAAAATTGCTCGAAATGAAGTGCTCCATCACATAGAATAATAAGTTTTCAAAAACAACAAGCTTTTGAAGATCAAAACCAAGAAAAACTCAAGAACACCCACACTCATAAATATTCAGATCTACACCATTCCATCCATAAAATCTAAAAATACCAAGTTCTAAACACACATAAAATTACACAATAAACATAGTAGACCAATAACATGTAGAGTTTTTCTATTTCTCATGCAAGATGTACTTGCCTATGGAGGGAGGAAAAAACCTAAGAAAGAGAAAGGAAAGAAAGAATGAAGAGGTAGAGAGAAAGAAGTTGGGTTATATAGCTAGGATTTGAGGTTTAGACCATGGGTTCAACTCATGACCAAACCAACCCAAACCAAACCATAACCAAAACCAAGATAAACCAAAGAATGGATCTAGTCTAATGCGACAAATTAAATAACATGCAAGCGAGAATAATACGTTCCAAAATATGTATATTAGAAATGGGGAGTGATAACTTGTCTAGCTCTGATGGTGCCATTTGGTGAACCTTACAAGATATTGGTCCTGCTCCGGTAATTAATTCTATATAATACTCCACATCTCTTACTGGAGGTAATCCTGGAAGTTCTTCTGGGAAGACATATAGGAATTCCTTGATGATCTCGGGAAGCTGTTTTTCTGCTATTGTTGCCACTCCGGTCTTTTTTTCATATTGGTCTCCTAAAGACCTATCAAAGACAAAGTCTTTTGTACCCAGAATACTAAACAATATCCTATCCTTATGGTAATCTATCGTAGCATGAATGTCTCTCAGCTAGTCTATGCCTAGATAACGTCAAAGTTACCCATAGGAAACTCGATCAAACGTGCAGGTAATGAATGCCCGCACACTATGACTGGAAACGCTATGCACACTCTACTAACTTCTATGAGCCCATTACCAGTGAGTATATTCAACCTTTTTGGCAACGTTTTGAACTCTAATCCAATATATGTCATAAATCGGGCAGATATAAATGAATAATAATCACCTGAATCAAATAATGCTACAATAGAAAAAGATGCAACAGAGATATTACCTTCCACCACGTCGCCTGATGCCAAAGCTTCCTCCAAGGACAAAGTGAATTCTTGTCCATGGCCCTGCTGCGCTCCTCGTTGTTGCCTCCTTTGGAAGCGTTGTTGTGGCCTATATTGGCTCTATTGTTGATTCTGCTACTGTTGGTATATCTGAGCTTGTGTCAGTAATGAACGCTGAGCTAATGGCCGCACTGCTACTACTGGCCCTCTATGTTACACTGTCCCTGGTGTTGGCAGTGCTGGTAACTGTTGGACTGGCCCTGATCATGGCCTCTTCGTCATCTGATAATTAGCAATTCGGTAATCTGGGCTACCGTGCCTCATACACAGCCCATTAGCTGCCCTACACATATCTCTAGTGTGGCCTCCCTTGCCATAATAAGTGAAACATAACGGTGCTCCCTGGCGTTGCTACTGTTGTTGCAGCCTCGGCTGCTGCCGAGCTGGTACTGTCACCATCGAAATTGTCATCTTCCGCGGTACTGAATCATGGATATGAACTCTAGGTGATGGTGCTGAAGTTCAGGGTAATCCTCTACCTCCTCATCCAATCTGAGCATGAGACCTCTCCTGGTCTCCTGTCCTCGCTAACAACCTCTAAATGGTAAGCTCATGCCTCCGAGCTGTTATCAATAATTCTTCATAAGTTTGGTAGTTTTGCCCCTCTACCAGTTGTAGAATTATCAGATGAAGTCCTTGATGGAACCTCATCGCTCTGTCCAACTCCGTAGCCACCATGGTCGGAGCAAATCTACTCAACCTACAAAATTCTGCTGTATATCCGTCCACAGTCCTACTGGCCATCTTAAGACCGATAAACCTCTGCTAAAGCTCATACCGTGTGACGTCTCCAAAATACTTTACCCAAAACCGAGTCTAGAAACGGTCCCAAGAGATAGGATGCCTCAAGACAACCTTCAATGACGCCCACCAGTCACGAGTAAGGTATTGAAGCTGCAGTCAGACTTGGCCAACTTGTTCATCAGCTGGAACCTTTGCTGCTATCAGAATAACCTCAATATCTTGTAACCATACGTCTACTGTGATGGCGTCCACTGTGCCATCGAAGTACCTCAGGTTAAGTCGGCAAAATCTAACTGATGCCCCCAAATCAGTCCTCCCGTCTCTCTCCAGAGCCATATGTAAACCCTGACTCAATAAGATATTCTGCTCATGTTGTTGAAATGACTGATGTTGTTGCACCACCATCTGATAATGCTGCATAGCCATCATTCCTCAGAGTATCTCTAATAATTTTAGGGTATCAAATATCGCTGGTACTGTTGGTACTACTGGGGGTATGGAGATTTCAGGAGCCGGTTGCTCAATATATCCAACTTCTGATTCCACTATGCCAACTTGATCAACTATTGGCTCCATCCGGATCTGACTCTAGATAGGTGTTACCTCCCGGGTTATTGCCCAAAGGAACCCTATCTTGTCAGGCCTGCTGCTTCAGCAACTGAAAAAGCCCTAAAAGAAAGGAAAAGAAACATCAAGAACAGGACAGGAAGGATCAAGTAGGTAAGCAGTATTAACAGTTCAAGCATTGGTATTGAGGAAGACGAAGCAAGATATCAAAGGAAACATATTTGATTGAGACTCTTATGAATATAACATCGCACAAGTCTGAAAATACAGACCTGCATGGGCCACCACTAAAACTTTATCATGCCCCAGTACCGAAATACGGAGACGGACATAGCCAGCTATTCCGTACAAGGTATAAAATGTTATACGATGATTAGACAAGGGGGTACATATTACAAGCAAGTCACTTAGGGTCATATAGAACATTTATTGTCTCAATTAGTCAAGTAAGGACAGTAAACACATAACATATATGACAAAGAAGTATGGTATCCCAAATGCTATGCCAAAACATTATGGAACCAGCTGTATAAAATAAGAAGCTAGCAGAGTAGGAAAAGTACATGACCATGATTAACTACAGTCTGATTAATTATAATCATGTAAGGAAACTAAATATCCAGATTTACGGCTAACAAGTGTCGGTGGCCAAACACCCAAAAGAGTAAAAGGTATAATAACGAGCAGTGATCATGAAACCCACTCATGTCCCTCAGTGACCATCCGTCTGGTGTGAGCCATTATTCAGGGAAAAGAAAGCTGGATCCTCGGGTGCTGGCTCTAAACCTGGACATGCAAAACTAATGGGGTTAGACCCCAAATATCAAGTACCACAAAGGAACCATGAATGAAGAAACAAAACCAGGTCAATATAAATAATTATGTCTTATAGTTTCAGTCCATAGCCTATCGTTATACGACAATCTAATCCCACAACTAAAAAAGGACAAGGGTTAGGCAGCAGGACCATGATAGTCCATGTCCCTAAACTATTTAACAAATGGCAAATATACTTACAAACAAAATTTATTTAATCGGCTAATCATGACTTCGGCTTTCTAAATGAAGTCTGGGTTATCCAGTAGAAATGATGCATATAATAGAAATCCTCAGGTTGAGCCATGTACTAGCAGGGCTAGTCGAGCCATGAATCACCGTATAGCACATAGTATTATGCACCGATTCCTCATAAGGCCACCGTGTTATGATTGCATAGAACACATAGTATAATATAATAATCAAATATTGCCATCTATTAATGAGAATTTAAACAATATCCATGGGTGCGAACCTGCACTTTTCAGATAAATATTTGAGGGTGGCTAGTTAAGCGCGATCTCAAGATTCCGTCCCTCCCAAGAGAAAGGTGAAAAATAAGGCAAGGGTTAAGGGTTCTATTTGTGAAGCCTATGTTCTTGAGGAGATTACAAATTTTTGCTCGATGTATTTCAAGCCGCATCTTGCTACTAATAGAACAAGAGCTCCGAGAAACGATGATGGATCTCAAGAATCTAATGATGCAATACTGAAAGTATTCAATGCTTTTGGTAAGCCTTCAGGCAAAATGATGAAGAGATATTTGAATGAAGATGAGCTAAGGGCTACTTAGCTGTATATATTACTCAATTGTGATGAAGATGAAGTAGAGAAGCTAGAATGGTAAGTAATTAATATGTCAACGTTTAATTCATCTTAATATAATAATATACGCTAATATTGTTAAACTAATCGGACGATATTTTGTTATTTTTTAGCACATTTAATGAAGATGTGAGGTCGATGAGACCATACATAACAAATGAAGAAGTAGAACAGGAAATGAGACTTCATTTTCCTTCTTGGTTGAGTGTATATGTAAGGATCTTTTTGTGTATGCACTTGCACAATATTTAACAGAATATTGAACTTAATATTATTTTCTTGGTATTTAGGTCGATTGTCCCCACACAACACTCGAGAATGAGTCTATTAGAACTCCAGCCAAGGGACCAATTTATACCGTCAAAATCTTGCCAAGCTACTATGTGAATGGATTTAGGTTCAAGTCAATAAAAGCCCCGATAAGAGAGCTTCTTGGATCTCGATTCTATAAAAAATAGTTATTTGTATATAAGATCTTCGAGCTACAAAGATGTCGATCCAGACAATGATTTCTATGACATCTTAAGGGAGATTATGGAGTTGTCATATAATTATAGAACAGAGCCTGCTAAGATCATGTTAGTCAGATGCAATTGGTTTGATCCGATCCAAGATCAAGATTAGAAAATAGACAAGCATGGTCTTATGGATATAAACTACCGACGTCGATACCAAGGCTATGAACCATTTGTCCTATCAAGTTAGGCTCAGCTCGTGTACTTCACAACTTATCCTAAACATGGATCAACGAGGTAGGACTGGTGAGCAGTATGCAAGACAAAAGCTAAAACTATCTTTGACGTTAATGAAATAGCTTATCAAGAGGATGAGCTACCGATTGTAACAAATATTATAAATGTTGACTCAACGAAAGTTCCTCATTACACGTCTAATCGTGTAGAAGAGGTAGAATTATCCGAAGAGGAAGGCAAAGTAGATGAAAGTGAAGATGATGAGAAAGAGAAATAGGAGGACGAGGAAAACAAAGAAGATAAATTTTTAAAAGAAGATTGAAAATAAAATGAAATACATTTAGAACTCTAGCCATGTACTATATTTTTAATGTGGAATATAACATCTATTTTAACTATATGGATACATATATTTATCTCTGCAATCAATTATATTCTTTGTTTTTATCTATCTTACCAGATGGCACCCAAGACCCGAGCACGTACATGTCGCTTGAGAGAGGCACCTCCTACTGTTAAGGAGGAAGTGGTACCTCCTACTTTTAAGGAGGAAGTGACTGTTAAGGAGGAAGTGACACCTCTTACTGTTAAATTGAAAACGGTTGTTAAGGAGGAAGTGGTACCTCCTACTGTTGGACAGTTACCAGCTCAGAGGGGGAGTTCTAGTCACCCAATACATATAGCAGAGATTTATCACCTAGACGCTGCTTATGCAAAGTATCTGAGGGACTGAGTTTTGCCCCAGCGTATTGGATTTCCTTGAGAGATTGAGAAATTGGATAAGACTTATGGTGTGAGTGTGATACTTTTATCGTGCTTATTATGTGACTGTGATACTTTTATATTATGCTTATTATGTGACTGTGATACTTTTATTTTGTATTTATTGTGTGATTATGATATTTTATATACTTTTGTGATATTTCGTACCCAGAAAATTCAACGGAGGGCTGCTCCGGGTCTGTCTATTTTTATGAACTGTTATAAGTCTGTGTATTTGTTTTATCATCATATGTTATTATCAGGTATAGACGGACGACGCGGATCGTTCGGAGGTCGATCCTCTAGACGGAATGCTCCTCCGGTACAGGCTACTGGTTCTGGATCATCGTCGCAGAGTACTCCAGTGTACTGATCTTTAGCATCTCTGACTCCGTTGATGATACGATGTGGCAGTACTCCTGGGACGAGTAGTTCTAGGCCTGAGACTACTCCCTCGTCCAATATTCCTCCAGCTGACGGCACCATAGAGACAGATGAGCAGATGGAGGAGGTCGAGCCAACTCTGTCTGCGCATGGTCAGAGCGATCCTTCATTCGCTCCTTCGAACGAGACGAGGATGGAGATTTGGACCGACGGGCCTCATAAGTAAGTTAATTAGTTAACATTATGGACTGACGGGCCAAATAATTATATCTTTATATTCATGAATTTAATTATCGTTGTATAGATATCGTCCATCGGTGGTACATAGAGCACTGGGGGTATTTCTAAGGCAGAACTACGGTGGGCCTTGGATCAACTACTCAGATGCTCTTGAAGATAGGAAGGCATTCTGGTTTGCCCACTTCATGGTAAAAATATATTTACTTTTAATATCAATAATTATTTATGCATATTATGTAACTCTCTATTTTATTTCTTATAGAAAACCTATTTCTATCCACCACACCGGGCTGAGAAGATCGAGGAGCAGTTTCTTGTCATCGCCGCCAAGCTGATCCGTGATGCGATCAACGATAAGAAGGTCCATGATCGCAATGGAGAACCGATCCACGGTTGGATCACGCCTGAGCAGTGGACTGCGATGAAGGTGAGATTCGACGAACCCAAGTACAAGGAACGATCGGAGAAGGCAAATGCGGCTAGGTCGAAGATAGGAAAGTGGTGTGGTGGCTCGATTCCCATGAAAAAACATTTTTGTCGTCTGGAATGTTTTCTATTAAATATACATTATTTTAATGCAAGTAGGATAAGATGTTTAATTTTAATAACAAATAATATAATTTTTAACATGTACAGAGGGGTGAGGACGCCAACATGGTGACAGTCTTCCTGGCCACCCATCGGAAGGACGAAAAGCTCATCGATGAGAAGGCTACGCAGACCTATGTACGTTTTACTACTTTGTGTTAGTTTTAATATAACTTAGAAAATATGCAAATAGATATCTATATAGTTAGTAATAAGTAACTTAGACGTTAGTAACTGATTTTCCATGACGAGTATCTTAAACTACGTGAGCGGACGACTGCTAGTGCACCTACAGAGGGAGGGACTGGTATTTTCTAAAATCCCTCTACAGCTCCATTGGCGGACTAGCTCTGGATGACCATCGTTGGTGGTCTTCAGAGAGGTACGTACTTTGGTACGGGATCCTACGGCGCCTATGGTGCGACGTAGTCATCCAGGGCCCTTTCTGTCAGTGTGCATTCCTCGTAGCCTTCGCAGGCATCAACATGAGCCCAGGAGAGCGTTGACCGTTAGATTGCTGACCTGCGTGACGAATTGCTATGGAGGATTACGGAGCGGCCACAGTTTGCACCGTAGACGGACGATGCGACCATCACCGCATGTTTTAATTCGCTCGAGCATGGCCTTATGGAGCTCAGGACTCTGAGCCATACTACAGAGCACAGCCTTATGGAGCTCAGGACTATGGGCCAGGACAGAGTACAGCTTGGCAACTCTGACCCCATCTACGGAGCGCAGACAGACGGAGCTGGAGGGGTCGTATACTGCATAAGCGACTCACTTGCGAGGATCCATGCGACACATGATTTATTGTGTCATTCGGTGGCGAAGAACACTTCGAGGGTGGTATCTGCCATAGATTGATACAATACTCGACTGCTAGCATTGGAGTATATACGTCCTTCTGGTCCACCGGCATCGACACGACCTCCATCACTGCCTCCTCCATCGGCATCAGTAACGCTTTCACAGGAGCAGTATGAATTCCTTCTATCCCTTATGCGCGACGGTGCTTCTCCTGATCAGTAGTAGTCCTTATTTGGACAGGTTTTAGTGTATTTGTGTGTATTGGCCCATTCTTGGGTCTTTGATGTATTTATTTCATACTTTTTATTACATTCTGAGACGCATGTGACACTTATTTTAAATTTATTTATCTACTTCTTGGGACATATTTAGTGTAATATAACTTTGTAGATTTTTTTTCTATGTGAGTTTAGTTTATTATTCATATTAACTGTATACCAAAAAATTTCGGAGTTGAGTGTTCCACTGAAGGGGTCGACGAACCCAGAGAATTCAACGGAGGGTTGCTCCGGGTCTATTTATATAAACTGTGATTTTATAACTGCAGGTAGAATTTTGTTGGGAAATATTTTACAAATTGTATTCTATTTTGTATTTTTTCAATTTAGCGACGTATTGCAATGTTTTGCGACGTACATTTACGTCGCTAAAAAGTATCTGAACGTCGCTACCTGATACCAAGGACTTCGCTAGTATGTCACTAAACGTCGCTAACATGCTGACATGACAAAACTTGCCATGCCAGTATTGTTGTAGCAAAATGTCGCTCATAATATCGCTAATATATTGACATTTTACGACCAAATATTACATCACCATTTAACGACGATATGTCGCTAATCATCATATATTCTGCGAAGTCATGTCATCACATTTTTTGTCAGCGAGCATGAAATACGCGACACGGTAAAAACGTCGCTAATTATGTCGCTAATTTTTTTAGCAACGTTAGTTTACCTATTAGCGACGTTTTTAGGCGTCACTAATATGTGTTATTCTGGTAGTGTTATTGCTTGTTGCTGCTATTACACACACACACACATACACACACACATACACATACATCACTAGTACTCCCTAGATACACACTCTACTCATGACACTCACTCCAAATATAGGTTACCTGACCCTTTGACCGAGGAAGAGGGTCATCGGGGTTGAGGGGAGTCGGGCTGAGGGGAACGTTGTGTCCTTGGTTACGTGATACATATACCAATGTCATACCACAAACACCCGAACACGAACTCTTGTGTTAAGGATAGGTTTGACACTGCTCTAACCCAAGTTGGATACAAGTTCTAGGAGAAGCCAATACCGTGTCGTATCTTGACTTTGAAGAGTCATTCCCATGTCCGTGTATACTACTTTTCTTGAATCAAGATATGCATTGTATTATACACGATGCTGATACCCAAGGCTATGTCTAATTAACTCAGACAGCTAACTAGAAGAGAGATAGGTTTAGGGTTAGGGTCTGTGTCATATCTCGTGTCGTATAAGTGTATATGTTCGTGTCATGTCCGTGTTTGTGTCACCTTCATACAAGCCCTAACCCTAGTTTCGTGTCAATGTTTGTGTGTCCATGTTGTGTCTGTGTTTGTGTGTCCGTGTCATGTCAGTGTGTGTGTATGTATATGTGTCGTGTAGTGTGTCTGTGTCGTGTCAACAAGAGGAAGATAGGGTTAGGGTTAGCTGACCCTCTAATCGAGGAGGGGGGTCATCGAGGCCGAGGGGGGCCGAAGGGGCAGGGGACCGAGGGGGTCGTCTTAGCCGAGGGGCACCGTGGTAGGGGGCCATTGGGGGTTGCCGGAGTCGAGAGGGGTCAGGGTTGTCGGGGCACGAGCCGAGGGTGTCGCCATAGTCGAGAGGGGTCGGGGTCACCGGGGCGGGGGGCGTGTCGAGGGGTGTAGGAGGGAGATGGGGAGATCGAGAGAATGGGGGAAAATAAAAAACTCAAAACCCTATATTAACTTTTTAGGGACATCTAAATTGAACGTCGCTAAACATCGTTAATTGAAAAAATTTGCAACGTTAAAGACGTCGCTAAAAACTCGCTAATTAAAAAATAAGCAACGTCGGTAAAAATGTCGCCAAACATCGCAAAATCAAAAAAATCAGCAACTTTTAGAGACGTTAAAGAAGCGTATAGGGACTATTCTTTAAAAAATCTAAGTACAGTCGATGAACGTCGCTATGAGTCGCCAACAGCGACATATAACGACGTTTATTTTTGGAGTTGCTAAACTCTTTAACATTAGCGACATTTTATGACGACGTCACTAAAAATATCGTTATTTTATCATATTTTGGTAGTGCACATTTACTTGTAACTGCCATCTCCGCCGGAGTACTGAGTATGATGACCATGGATTTATTAGTATTAGATTTGGCCTCTGGCGTCCATGACACTATGTTATAGTAGGCCTCTATTTCTCCCAGAAAATTATGTCGATCCTATTTGGCCTACATCTTATGTGTCGAACGTTATTCTCATTGAATTTACACTTAGCTTGGCACACCCTTTACTATTGCAGTATTTATCACGACCCACACTTTGAATTAGGGGCACGAGTACGTGGGTACGTCCAACCTACGCCGCAGCATCGGCGGTAGAACGTTGTCTAGGTCACAATACTATCTAGTCAATCTCACACGAGTATCCAACTCCATAAGGAGACACAAATATCACAATATAATATGTAAATACTCAATCACAGAACTAAAGCACGATAAGATATCAAAGAAAATAAACAAAATGCAATACAAGTCTAAACAAAAATAGCCTAACTCAAACAATAACATCCAAGTCTCAAAGTATGCCAAAAATAAATTCGATACCAAAAATCTGCTAAAAGAAACTAACTGAATAACTAGTGATCCCGGCTAGACCTCCCGGAAATTACACCTGGCTACAAGGTCCAAGGCTGCAGGTACTCTCCCTGTGGTCCATAATATGTCGGACACCAGTCCTCTAAGTCGCAGTCTGGAAAAATATTTTTAGTCAGGATGGAGCGAAGTACAACCCAATAACAGTTTCAGTTATTAATAAGGACTATAAAACAATAAATATATGATGCTATATACTGAGAGAAGACAATGAATAAATACAATGGGAAAATAAAGAGAACAAACAATATAGGCAATATGGTACAGTTAGTGCATATAGGAAATGAAGAAAAAGAACTACAATATCATATACGGGGTGATTTAGTATATGAACTAAAATGGAGAACTGTAACTATTCTAAGTGTTTGAAATAGTAGCTTCGATATGTGATCGGCTTGGGAACATGTACGAGAGCTATATGGCATGGCTAATCATACGAGAGGTGTATGATTAACACTAACATAATTCTATACTTGTACAATAGGGATATGATCACATTTCTTACTAACTATTTCCCCGCCCCCAACTAGTAAAGTGGATCCAATCATGACACGTCACGATACACGAGCAATGTCCAATATATCATGTACAAGGTCTAATATCAATGTCTAATATCAATATCGTGTACAATGTCAATACGATAACCAATGTAACATCTCATGACTGAAGATCCAATCTAAATACTAGTCCGTGTAGCACAGTGTCAAGAATCAGATGTAATATTTCTAAATACTTGAATTATAGAAATTATTAAATAACAAAAATTATCAGAGAATGTACTCGCTTGTGGTCCTGAGCGGGCAATACCAATGTCCTGCTCCCGAAGTCTCGCAGGACGATCCATGGGTCCTATATATAAATAATTTAATATAATACAGCATCAGCCATTACACTAGCAAAACACAATTACACTACGCTCGGAACTACGCAAGGGTGATAACTAGTCAACTAGTAGGGTCAAGTGTGCACGTCTAAATGCACAGGTGTCATGTCCTCAAATATAGTGCACAGCAAGACAACAACTAATAGTAACACAATATCCAATATCCAAATCTCGTGTAGCACTAACACATGAACTAGCTAGTAGGTGAGGGTACACAAGGCAGTGAGTTCACTAATACTCTAGGTCACATAGTCATATGCAAATACACGGGATACCCATATTTAACACCTATGGTCACACAACATATGTATTACAGTCGCACATAGTACTAGCAATCAATTTTCTATGGAATATACACATCTATATCGAACTAATTACTATACACACACGCACGCACACACACTAGTCATTAGGTTCACTGACACGGTCTTGCAATCACATCAACTAAACTTAGCATGAAGCAATATGCTAATTGCTAATATTATTCACATATGCACACATGAAATCACGAAGAAGGAAGTTCGAACCTGTGCGTGCGCGGGGTCGAGGGAGGCTGCTGTGGATCATTTTCGGCGAGGGTGGTCGACTGTGCACGAGGTCGAGGGAGGCTGCTGTGGATCATCTCCAGCGAGGGTGGTTGACTGTGCATGAGGTCGTCGGGATCGTGAAGGCGTTGCTCCGTCAACGGGGAGTCCAGCTTGGGGAAGTTACTGTTGTGTCGTCGTGGAGTAGGGTCGATACGTGCTGGCTGCGATGGAGTTCATGCGAGGGGACGTTGGTGTTAATGGTGATGGCGTTGATGACGATGATGATGGTGATAGTATAGATAATGATGGTGATGGTGATGGTATAAATGATGATGATGATGATGGTGATGGTGTAGATGATGATGACGATGATGGAAGAAGGTGGTTGTCAGCGGTTCGTCGTGGGTCGTTCGCTGCACGGCGGTGAGGGGCTCAGGCGAGGGGAGTCGGGGCTCGGCTGCTTCTGTGAAGTGGTCCGACAAGGTAGTTGACGAGTGGTCGACAATGGCGTGGGGTTCAGGCAGGATGTGGTCATGTGGCATAGCCGGACTGACGGTCGTGGGGTAGTCGAGGAGGCTCTACGGGGATCGGGATGATGATGAAGGTCGGGGTAGTTCGGCAAGATGGAGGCAGGGAACAGGTCGGCTGCTGATGGTGTCGACGAGGTGGTGATGCTGGCGGGGCGTCCAGGCGGTCGGGGAGATGAGTCGTAGGGAAGTTGAGACGAGGGGTCGGGCTGCTCGTCGTGGGTGACGAGGCGGTGGCGGATGGTGCACAGGGTTGCTGCTGTCGCAGTCGGCGGAGGATGGGGCGGAGGATGGCGCTCAAGATCGAAGAAGAAGGTGGTGTGGGTGATCACCTGAGGAAGGAGGGAAGAGGATGTTCGATTAGGGTTGGTTTAGGGTTGAGTCTTGGTTTAGTATAGGTTGGAGATGATGAAAAATAATGGGGAGGTAGAGTTTGCATGTAGGAGAGAAGAGAGTGATGACAACCTAGGAATTACGGCCGACCATGTGCTTATTGGGATGGGGTTGGCTCCTTGGAAAAGGGGTAAGGATGAGGGATTATATAGGATGGTGTGTGGTGTAGATGATGCTCCATTTTGAATGAAGGGCCAGGATTAAACATGAAGGAAAGTGTATAAACAAAAGGAGAGAGGGAGAGAGAGTGTTGGACCGGTCAAAGAGGGAGGGAGTTGATTCTTCATTGGCCTTGACCAATAGGATGGTGACACCTTATTGCACTTTTGCATAAAAGTCCTCAACAATTGGAAAATTACACAGAAAGTGGAAATTGGGATTTAATGAGGGAAAACACAATGTTTTGTGTGATATAGTGGCTAAAATGGGTGTTTGGTATTTAGTATGAGTTTTGAGGGTGTGAATGGGGGTTTGGTTTGGTGTTGGATCTAGCTTTGGGTTAAGTTGGGTCATTACACCAATTTAATTAAAAATTAATGTAAATGGTGTTCTAAAATTAATTGGAAGTACAAGGGGTTAAAATTAGGTGGGACACAAGGGTCATGGACATAGAAGACTCAATATTATCATAATTTGGGTTGTACAAAACGGGTCAAGATTGTGTCTCCAATTTCGATTGGAACGGACAAGGATGCAAAGTTAAATTTATTTAGAATTTAAAAAATAACGTCTGCGACGAATATTGTATGACTAAAATGAAGTACAAGAGAGCATATTTATGAGTTACACAAATGTCAGAATGGAAGGCTGGCACGTCTAGGACAAGGGTGTAAAATTTGTTAAAAGGCAAAAGCTAGTGTAGCATTCCAAATATCGAAGCAACGGTAAGGTACAACAATCAAATAAAATCACGGTAATAATTTATAACCTCAATATTTAATCCTAAAAATACTAATTAAAATCCATAATCCTAAAATTTGGTCAGAGGTTCATCTAGTGGGCTTCTAGGTCTAGTCTACTAACTCGTGCATTAATGAACACTATATATAATATATAAAATATAACATGCAATATATAAAATAAAATATACACAATACTAATAATAAATAAAATGACAAAAATACTCCTATTTTAGAATGTGGTAGTGACAAGTCTACCCCCTTAGAAAAATTTCGTCCTCAAAATTTAAGATCCTCAATAGTTGTATTTATTTATTTATTTATTTATTTATTTATTTATTTTCCATCAAAATTTAAATTCAACAAACATATAATCATGAAATAAATCCATATTGTTATTTCACAAAAATTTTAAAATTCTATAAATATCATATTCCTGAAAATCTTCAAATTTAAAATCAAATCCCATTCTTGTCACAATCTCCTCCAAAATTTTAAGTTAATAACTAAATACAAAAATTTAATATCCAATCCTTCTGGTTTTAAATCCAATCAATGCATATTTATAAAATTTAAAATCTCATCCCAAAAATTTGAATTCATACACTAATCCATTAGTGATCTTATTCCTCGATTCTTTTTCCACACAATACTTAACCAATATAATACTTACAAAATCTTCAAATGCAACATTCAAAATATAAAATTTAAATTTATATCTTGCATTCAAATAAATATAATGATAATCTTCTTAAATTCCTCAAAATTTAATGACAAATTCAATCATATCATAATCTTCATAAAAATCAATGATTTAACAAAATCGTCAATTCTGTCATATTAAATTCTCAACTCTTTATTTAAATTAATATTTATCCTTGAAATTTAAAATACCTTGTCTCTCTTTGTCCAGTCATAACATCTTCATTAATCTTCACTACGGTCAAACCCCCATGCCACGACCCGCACCCGAAAAATCGGGCATAAGTCGTGGTTCCGTCCAGCCTACGCTGCAGCATCGGCGGTAGAACGCTTTCTAGGTCAACTATCTAGCTAACAATCTCACGCAATCAATATATAAACCTGTCAAGATCTCAACTCCAAACGGAGGAGCAATATCATAATAATAATCTCAAGTACTCAATCACGAATCTAAGCATGATAAGATAACACAGAAGTCTAACCACTACAAAGTCTAAACAACTGCAGCTAAAAATAACCACAACATCAATAATAATAATACAACATCTTGAATCAAATATAATACAAAGATCTCAATCCAAAACCGGGGACAAACCCGGTACCAAAGGCTAATAAAAATAATAACAAAGTCCTAGTGATCCCGGCTACCAACCCGGAAATTATCTCTAAACTAGAGGGTCCCGGTTTGCACCATCAACAGGCTCAGGTCCATAAAACGTCGGACACCAATCCTCCGGATACTCTGGAAAAAATACGTCCAGTCAAGACTGGAGCAAGTACATCTCTAACAGCAGTTCCAGTTAAATGATAAAAACTATAAAACAGTTGTAGCAAGTAGCAAGGTGTAGGAAATAAAGTATGAAACAAGAAATATGCATATTACTGGTGCATAAAGGTAAAGATGTATGGATATCAGAAGCAGATAGTAATGACTGCAAGATACAAGAAATCTAAACTAAGATCAAGTCTGTGCACAAGAACGTGTAGTGAGTCCAGCATGAAATACATGAAAAGAGTCAAGTCCATAAATATGTAAGTGAGACCAGCAAGAAATGCAAGTGAGTCCAGACTAGAAAGAATGAACTCGTGTCTTTGAAATACCTGTTTTGACATATAAATATCTAAGGGTAAGTATGGCTCACCGTACACTGGGTGTGCGGCTGCTATCGTTCCAGATTAGACCAGAGGGAGTGATTCCTGATGATTCCAGATGGAAATATTTATATGTCTACTCGAGTATTTCTCCGTCCTGACTAATACAAGTGAATCCAAGACCCGACACGTAAATCAAGTATGAGTCCAGCCTGAAACATGAGTGATGCCTATAGTAATGCCTGTAGGTGATGGCAGTAGTGATTCCAAAATAGAGGCCAGAAACATGAAAAATTGCAAGTAAATGAATCCAGAAATACCAGTCTGTGTCCCGTGTTGTGCCAGAAAAATTCTATGATACTATACTAGAAGATGAATCATAATAATCATCAGATAATGAAAACTATCAGAGAATGTACTCACCTGACGTCTTGAGCAACTAGCGATCCGAACTGGTATCGCAAGGACCTATTGCGAAAAGCAAGGTTAAACAGGTTTCTAATGAGTTAAACAGATATAAGATAACTAAAAATAGGCTTCTAGGGTCGTTCTAGGTCAAACGGGTCAAACTGGTAAAATCTGGATCAAAAAGTCAACTAGGGGTCCAAAAAGTCAACTAGGGGTCAAAACTAGGTCAAACGTTGACTTTGGCGGTCAACCGAGTCAACCACGGTCAACTCTAGGTCAAACTAGGGTGCCCCTAAAATTCTAGGTCAAAACTAGGTCATTAAGCTAATAAACCCTCAAACTCGCCTCCTTGAGATAACGGGATACCCTCGATATCTGATACCTCACCCTATGCTATACGCCCTGTCTATACCCTCTAAAACCTATGCTAGCACGCGTAAATATATACACATATACATAAAAACCTATCTCTAAACTCAAACCTAGGCAATTGCTCAAAAAACCCGCTCGAAACTCAATACCTTGGATATCTCAAGGTATTGAGATACCTTGGTATCTCAAGGTATTGAGATACCTCTCTAAACTCAACCCTACTACCCCTCTAGCTAACTATTATTAATATAGATATATACCTAGTTAATAATCTAGGCTAGAAAATATATATCTAATACATATATATATATATATATATATATATATATATATATATATATATATATATATATATATATATATACAAACACACATATATAACCCTTACCCGATACATACCTATACATATATATATACCTAGCTATAACTATGCATATATCTAGCTATGTGTATATATATCTATACATATAGATATATATATCTAACTACCTATCTATCTATCTATCTATATATCTATCTATCTATCTATCAAGTATCTATCTATTTAACTATCTATCTAACTATTTATCTAATGTCTATCTATCTATCTATCTATCTATCTAGTATCTATCTATATAACTATCTATCTAACTATCTAGTATCAATCTATCTAACTATCTAGTATCTATCTATCTATCAATCTACCTGTCCATCTAATATCTACCTATCTATCAATATATTTATGTATCTATATATACACATATCTCTCTCCCTCTCGCTGTGCTACTGCCAGCGGCGCGCAAACGCCACGCCTAGCTGCTGCTGCTGCTGCAGCGCGCTGCAGCCACTGCTGTGCGCTGCTGCTGCTGCATCAGGCTGCTGCGGCTGCTTTGCTCCACTGCAGCGGCCTCCCACTGCACGCTGCACACTGCTAGTCCCTCGTTGCCTCGCTGCACCTCGACCACACAAACACCAACACGCACACACCAACACGCACACACAATCACACATACACAGACACACATATATACATATATATACAACTATATATATATATATATACACACATTAATACATATATACACACATATCCATATATATATATATACACATACACACACGCACACTCATACATATATATATATATATATATATATATATATATATATATATATATATACCCTCACACACACACTCTCACACATGCTCACACACACGCTCTCACACACGCTCACAAACACACACTCTCACACACGCTCACAAACACACACACACACTCGCACACTCTCACAAACACACTCTCACACACGCTCACAAACACACAACCACACACACAAATATATATATATATATACACATACACATATATATATAGAAACACACACACATATCTATATATATATATTATATATATATATATATATATATATATATATATATATATATATATATATATATACATATACACACACACGCACACTCATACATATACATATATATATACACACAAGCACTCACTTATTACATATACACAAATATATATATATATATATATATATATATATATATATATATATATATATATATATATATATATATATATATATATATATATATATATATATATATATTTGTGTATATGTAATAAGTGAGTGCTTGTGTGTATATATATATGTATATGTATGAGTGTGCGTGTGTGTGTATATGTATGTATATATATATATATATATATATATATATATATATATATATATATATACATACATATACACACACACGCACACTCATACATATACATATATATATACACACAAGCACTCACTTATTACATATACACAAATATATATATATATATATATATATATATATATATATATATATATATATATATATATATATATATATATATATATATTTGTGTATATGTAATAAGTGAGTGCTTGTGTGTATATATATATGTATATGTATGAGTGTGCGTGTGTGTGTATATGTATATATATATATATATATATATATATATATATATATATATATATATATATATATATATATATATATATATACATATACACACACACGCACACTCATACATATACATATATATATACACACAAGCACTCACTTATTACATATACACAAATATATATATATATATATATATATATATATATATATATATATATATATATATATATATATATATATATATAAACATATTTACAAATATATATATATATAGAGAGAGAGAGAGAGAGACACACACACATACACACAAACACAAAACACAACACAACTCACAAACAACACACCCAACTCACGCCTAACGACCCCCTACACGCACAAACACACACATATATATATAAAAATATAACCCGAGAACTCTAGCACACACTCTCCGAAGATAACCCAACGCGCACACAAGCCCAAAACTAATAAACCAAGTCGAAATGGTCGTTCGGTCATTTCGACGAACATACGGTGTGCGGTTCAGAAAACCTCCTGAAACGCACACCAAACCAACTCGAAATCGGCCCAAAATTTACCCACGGGTTCTAAACGATGTCTAGATCCTAGAAAAAAATACTACCCCGTCAATTCTAGGCCCGTGGCGAAAATGCGCACGCACATAGAACCGGCGACGACGAAAACCCCAAACGCCCGAAACACCCATTTCTCCGCGATACGACTTCACGTGTCCGAACGGAGACACGCACTAACCCTCAAGACACCCGACAACGTCTACCTAGGTCCGTCTAACTTAGGGCATCACCCAAAATTGGGCCAATTTCGGATTCCACCCGAAATTGACATAAAACCTAATGTCAAAGTCTCCAAACACAACCAAACTTGTTCCAACTTCCTCCCACGGGTAGCCTTAGGGTCTAGGAAGGTTCTAAACCACTAATTACACTATATAAGAGCAATTAGTAAGGGTAAAGTTAGGGTTTACCTCTTGGGAGTTGGAATCCCAAGCCAAAGTCTCCAAAACTCTCCAAATCCACCACACCAAGCTTCCAAGCTTCCAATCCAAGCTCTAACACCAAATCTAAGCTCTACCCACCTAGGTTGGGGGAAGAATGTAGGGTTAGGGTTCACATCCATGAAGAATAGAAGAAGAAATAGGAGAAATAGAGTACTTACTTGGATGTGGGAAGAAGAAAGGAAGAAGAAAGAGTGGAGAAGAAGAAGAAGAAGAAGAAGAAGAGAAGAAGAAGTGAAGAAGAAGAGGGGAAGGGGCTGCTGTGCTGCTGGTTTTGGTCAGGGTAGGGGTGCGGCCACACATTAAAGGAGGGTTTCATAAAGTCCAAAATATCCAAAATGCCCTCTCCTAACTTGGGTTTTGGGTTTGGGGTCCAAAAGCACTCAAACTAACTCCTAATCTCTCCAACTAACTAAACTAAAATATAATAAATATTTTAAACCCAAAAATAGGTCTCACAAGGGTGTGGGTTGGTCGGACATGGGTCCACTAGGGTTCTGACACGGGTCCAAACTAGCCAAAACCCTAAAAACAATCAATAGAAAAATAATACAACCATCAATTAAATATTAATATAAATATTTATAATAAATACACAATTAACCAAATTAAAATAAAAAAAATACCCGGCTCTGGAAATGGGGTAGTGACAAGCCTATCCTCCTTAGAAAATTTCGTCCTCGAAATTTAAAGTCAATCGCACTCCCTCTAGGTCAAACCCCCAACAATCACAGTCAAGAAATTCTACCTAAACAACATACAAGATCATGGTCCTACTAGTCGTGTTATCACAGTCTCAATCAGGGTCACTACACTATCTACCGCAACACAAAAAAGTCTAACAGGTACTAATGAAACACACCATAAGGAATGGAAAAGGACAGGAAGAAGAACAAAGAGACAGACCTGCTAACCCGACACTCGTAGCATCGACCTCCTCGACCGTCAACGCATAAGCCCTGCCCTGCTGGGGTATATTCCTCTGCTGGTGCGGGGCATGATGTTGTGCCACAGATGGCCTAGCTCCAACTCTCCGATCCTGTGCTCCACCAAATGGAGGTGTAGTAGGGCAATCTCGCATCTGGTGAGCAGCGGATCCACAAAACAAGCACACCTTCAGCCCTCCTCCTACAAATATCCTAAGTGTGTCCTGCCTTCCTACAGTAGGCACAAGTGGGCACCCTCTGATCCTGACCCTGCTGCACTGCCTTCTGTACATAGGGATTGCTTAGCTGGTCCCGCACTGCCACTCGCACTACCTAAATCATCCCTGCCTCTCTTGGACTTGAGCTCCAAGTCATCCTCTGCTCTTTGAGCATCTCTTATTATCTGCCTCGAAAGTTGCCTCACGGTCGCTCCTGGTCAAAGACTTGACCGCCATGACCAAGCCCTTGCAAAACTTTCTCGCCTTTGCTGCCTCACTCAAGCCCTCCACAAATCTGCCCCAGACGGCAGAACTCCGTTGCGTACTCGTCCACCATCATGCTCCCTTGGACGAGTGCCTCGAACTGGCTCTCCAAAGCACTGAGCGCCACATCTAAAAAAAACTCTCCTTAAAAAGCCTCTTGAAAGCCTCCCAAGTAAGCCCTGGTGCCGCGATCCTCGTATCTGTGCGATACCATGTCAAGGCAAGGTCGAACATCTGACTGCCCGCTGCCTCTATCTGCATGCTGTCTGGAATCTGTGCCAGCCTGAAGATGCCCTCAATTTGCTCTATCCAGTCGTCCGCGTACAGGATCCTTATGTACCCTGGAACTCCTTGGGTCGCATCCTCTGGAAGTCAATGATGCTTTCCAGCCTCGAATGCTGAGTCTGATCTGCTGTGGCTGAATCTGTGCTACCCTGTCCACTGTCGTCATGGCCACCCTAGTGGGCATTCTCAATGCCCAGCCTCATCACATCCACCTGATGGTGCTGCGCATCCATCATTTCCCTGAAGAATGCAAACAACTGTGCGGTGTCTACTGTGCAGGAAGTGGTGGAGGAACCACCGGAACGACTGGGGTAGTCCTCGGATCGACAGGTGAAGGAGGGTCCCCGAAAGAAGCAGATGCTCCCTCAACCACAGGAGTGGTGAGTGGAGCGGTAGCAGCTGCCTAAAAACGAGCTGGATGAGAGGTAGCAGACCTCTCGGTGGCAACTGCTGAACGATACGATAGGATCGTGTCTTCGGAGGCATCCTGAACACAGATCAAAAGACGTCAATACGGCGCAAGATACAATATCATCAAAGAAGGACGGTAATATTTCAAAAGAAAACAATTTTAGAATAATTAGATTAGAATTGTTCCTAGTCGTGATTGAGTACACTCTCATCCTAGATTCTATATCCTATAGCAAGCTCACAGCAGTACAACTAAATTATTGTACCACCACGACATCGCACTAATTGCTAATCGAGACCTACATGGGGCCGCCACCAAAATGTGCCCACGACATGCACCCAAAAAATCGGGTATGAGTCGTGGGTACGTCCAGCCCACGCCGCAGCATCGACGGTAGAACGCTGTCTAGGTCAACTATCTAGCTAACAATCTCACGCAATCAATATATAAACTGTCAAGAT
>JAYESA010000003.1:80139781-80197281 GCA_036927795.1 Iris macrosiphon
ACAGAACATGCTAACACAACCATAGGTTAAATGATGCATCCAAAGTTTGATACCCCTATCCTTTGGTACTACTATTTTTACTACAAGCACACTCACTGCTAGCTCTCTTACCTACTGCAATTATTTATACTAGTTGTTTTTATCACTCAAGTGCACGCTAAGTGTCACGTCCCAGTCCCAAAAATACGTAGGACTAGGACACGTAAGCATGCCAGCCGCATGGATATGGTAACTCCAATATATGGAAACCATAACCCATACGTACGCTGTAATATGAATATCAATCCACAAGTGGTATAAACATATGTCACAAGTCACAGATATGCTAATCTCATCCACACAACAAGTCATAGAAAGGAAATACTAAACTAGAATAAGGAGTCTGAAATATCCAAAATAATAGTCGGGTGGAGACAAATCCACTACCAAGGACTATATCCAAAACTAAAATGAGAGAGGAGTATAAAATCTCCAATATAAAATAATGTGAAGACAGAAGTGTATCAGCTAAAAGAATTCATCGCTAGATGATCAACGATGCTCAGAAGGTAAGACCTCCTCGGCAGAAAATAATGCGTCAGGTCCAGGCCCGTATTCCTGTAAATACTCAAGAGCAGATACACCTGGCAGAGGACCAGGTCCTCAGAGGGACGTAACAAGATACAGAAAAGCGAGCCAACTTGAATACAGTAAATATGCATATAATTTGAAAATAAATAAGTACGCTGTACAAGACAATCTATATGAATGCAAATGAGGACAACTTTTCGACGTATGGGCAAGGGTAGGCTACTCGATCTACCTCACAACTCACACACACGTCAATGGACATCAGAAATCGATATACCGCTGTCACGCCCCAGTCCCAAAATACGTAGAACCAGGAATACGTGACACGCCAGCTACGCATTCGACCAGACTCTGGTCTGACTCGAATACGTATAAGCTGTAATATAAAGGGCACTATCTAGATATTCCATAAATATAAACCTCTATGTCTCAATCCACAATGTACATCAGTAAACAAGAAAGAGCTATATGTGCTAAGGTCGGCCGCCCAATAACACACTAACTCGAATAGACTCGAGAAGAAGTATGAGTCTACAAAACTAGGCTACAACAGCAGATGAATAATCAATGTAAAATAACTATAATGCCGGTAGATATAATGTGAGTACCTGGTACCATGCTCGTAAGATATGCCACTCCATCAGTATCTCCAAGTGCTCCATAATCGTCTATGCTGCAAAACTGGCAGGGAACCAGGTCCTCAGAGGGACGTAACAAGGTACAGAAAAATAACATGCCAGGTAAACAGATAGTACAAGTGCAGCTACAGGGTAATCTAGAACAACCAAACAAGTGTGACACAGTTTAAAGACAATGTTCGACGCGTGGGCTTTCTAATATAAAACCGTAGCTCCGGACACGGAAACACACGGCACATACCGCAGCTCCGGGCAAAGAGTCACACGGGTGAAACAGCTATACTAGATACAGGTATCACTACAAAATACTACATATATATAAGCACGTGCAGAGTAGCCCAAACGTCCAGTAACTATCTTCCCCTTCCCAAACGGTCAACGATTGTGCGTTGAACCTGAACCTCTAACTACAGTCTCGACACAAGAATTAACTCAACAGACACGATCCTAAGGTCGTCCCAGTCTCTGGTCATAATGTCAATATCAGGATACAGGAATCTGGCATAATCACAATGTATGAGTGTGTCCTGGGGTATCGATGTACTCAGGTACGTGCATCGAGGTGCTATAAAGCATCTAGTAAATATTCTAAGACGTTAAGTCGAATGTCAACACCCGGTTGTGAACCAGACACGGAATATCGAACATCAACGTAAATACGCGCATAATGTACAATAAGAATAACAATATCTGTAAACTGAAATACAGGATGGCAAGGTACACTTGCTTGCGTGCGGCTGCTGATGACGGGGATCGGGTACCGCGTCCAAGTCCTCAGGTCCCGCAGTTCCTAGTGAAGAGATACAAACAGAATCAATAATCTACTTAAGACAGACAGGTGTGCTACACACATCTAAATCTAAACTCAGTCTCAATAATTAACTAATCTTTTACCGTCCTCAATCTTTGACTCATGACCCGATATAATACCTATTCCAAAATAAATCACCTGCTCCCCATGTCCATCACCCATTTAATTATCAATTTATTTTCAGTCATAGTTTTAAAACAACTAAACCATAATTACAAATGCGCGTTTAATAATTTGGATATCCGACTCATATGGCATTAACATCCACCCTCATTTGCATGTGTTTCATAACCTCAATCATTTTCTATTTATCCGTAAATATTTGATTAGCATTTATTTTTCAACCATGCATAATTTTCATAACCTCTAATTGGAATCAAACCCTAACCTCACCATTGATCCTAATCTCTTCCTATCATCACGTGCTCACCTATATTACAATACAACAATACAACCTTCATGCAAACTCAAACCCTAAACCTACATTAAACCCATAAGTAAATGCCTCCACCACATACCACAAGTCATATTTTCCAAGTTCTTTTTAAATCTTAATCCATCATCAACATGTCCTATTAATGAAACTTTTATACTACATCCACATGAAAATCCATAGGTGAAACCCTAGCTAATACTAACCCATGAATATATAAATTACCAACATGCGTAAATGTAAAGAGAGGGGGGAGGAGTATACCCCAAACGGTCGGAGCGAGGAGGGGCTGGCCGAAAAATGGGGAATGTCCGGTGGTAGTGGAGTTGAAGGTGGTGGTGGTGGTGATGGTGAAACTAGGGTGGCCGGACGGGAAACACAGGGGGGGTCTGCAGCTCCGGCGGGAACGGTCGGAGTCAGCGTTGCTGCACTGCTGGAGGGGCTGTACCGTGGGGGTCTGCAGCGGAGGGGTGGTTGCTCCGGTCTGGAGGTGACCGGACGGTGGGACTGCAGCGGGGAAGTTCAACCACAGCTGCAGTGGGAAGCTCGGCCGCTGGCTTCAGTGGGAAGCTCGGCCGCGGCTGCTTCAGCGGGGGTGGGGTCAGGCCGGAGTAGTTAGTCGGCCGACCGGTCAACTTCAGGGGGAAGAAGAGAGGAGAAGTAAAGGAAGAAGGAGGAGAAGAATGGGAATGGAGGGAATGAAGCTTGGAGTTTCTTCTTGCATGAAGAAATTAAATGGAGGAGGAGAGAGAGAGATATTGGGATTAGGGCCGGTGATGTTTGGTTGAGGGTGGGGTGAGATGTGACTTTATAGGGGAGTGTGTGGAGTTGATGGTTGGTTGAGATCATTCTATTTAAAAATGAATGGATGGGATTTTACATAGAGAGAATGAGGTTTCTTCATGAAGGAAATGAGTGGGTGAGAATGGGACCCTATTTTGGGACCCTCTCATTTGCTCTTGGCCAATAGGATGTTGCCACACAATTTAATAATTGCAACTTAGTCCCGTAAATTCGAGAAATTGCATGGACACATAAAATGACATAAAAATTTTGGAGAAAAATATATTTAAAAATTTCCATGGTGAGAGAGTGTTGTGCGTTAGGCACGGGTTTAAATAGAAGAGCATTGGGATTAATTTAGGATTAAAATAGGATTTACAATGTTGGTAATCCCGATTCAAATAGAAATAAAGCGTCCCGCGAATTTAATTTAATTGGGGCCCGTGGGGTCAAAATTTGGAAATGACATAAAGGCCAAAGATGGTGGGGGCTTGGAGTCAGTCTTGGACCCTTTAATTGGTCCGGCTCAACGGGTTAAATTGGTATCCCAAAATCGAGGGTAACGACACAGGTGTCCGATACGGAATTAAATATAGGTTACGATTTTCAGAATGTTGCGCAATTAATTTAGAGCACACAAACAATTAATTTTAACAGTCAGAAGAGTCCAGTGCCTAATTTGGCGAGTTGAGTCAAAAGTACAATATTTGTACGGAATTTATGGGCTAATATTAGGCTCCGAATAACTAGACAAAGATAGGGTACGCCAAGGGTTTTAATTAATTGAATTAAAATTCCAGATAAAATTTTCTCTACTCTAAACCTCAACATCTGCCATCAAAATTTTCCAAATCCACTCTAACTATCTACAGAATAAATCGAGGGGATTTACAACCGCGGGGGTAGCGACTAGCGAGACTCCAGAAATCGACATACCGCGAGGGTAGCGACCAGCACGACACACGCCCGTAGTGCGAGCTATATACTATGGTTTACCAGAGTGGTCAAAAGCCCATACGCCTAATGATTGTCCTCTCATGATACTAGGTGCCATGTGTGTGTCAACATATCTAATATATAGTATGACTGAAAGAAACTACACATGCAATAAATAAACAAAAATGCAATAAATATAAAGAAATATACTAAGCATGCAAAATACTGTAAGCAATTTGGCAAGGTATCTTGCCTGGCAAGAAAGCTGCAAAAATGTAATATCCCGATGTCAACTCCAAGAGTCAGAAGCTACGGCCACAGAATGAACGTCTTCGGATGCTGAAATAAACATCACCAACGTTCCCAAAATAAGCAAAATAGCTAAAAAGCACTTCCCTTTCGTCCAATTTGGACACAGGGGTAAAACGGTAATTTTAGATAAAAGTGGGGTCCACGTAAGGCCCACTTTGCACCGAAAAGCGTGCTGAGGGTAACAGTCTCTAAATGGGACAAACTATAGGTCAAACAACTCTAGATGTTAATACGAACCCAATGGTATATCCAAATGTAGATTCTGATGGGCCGAACACAATTTCACCCAAAAAGTCAAATGTGGGGCCCGCCAATTGGCGATCTGGTCAACCGTCACAGAATTGCGTGAAAATTAGGTCACAGGACCAGCGCATTACCACGAGTCCAGTGGCGCAAGTTTCGTCGTAATCTGACAAGCGTGCACAAAATACGCGCGAGTTCCACAAAAGTTGCGACACGGGGTGTGTCCGCGGATACGGCCTGATTTCGGCGCGCACACGCGTCCGAATCAGTTTCCATGAATTTTTACGTGTCCGGTTACGCTGCGTGCATCGTTCGGTACACTTGGTACACGGCGGGGCGGTCCCGTTTGGCGGGGCGCGCTCCGTTTCATAACTTTTAGAATTCTGGAAAAAGTGGGTTTGCGGGGTTTCGTGCCGAATTTAATTCTGTCCACAACAGTTAATAATCTAGGGTTATTTAACATAAAATAAACTAGGTTAAGTGTTCTACACATATCAAAAAGAATCACCGAATTCGGATCTCTGTGGTGGGAGATACGAACTCGGCAACATGGGTGGTCACCGCAGTTTTCTGCGATCCCAGAATTGGGTCTGCTTGCGCCAACTTGGGCACTGTTTTTGCCTAGGGTTTCGTATTGTTCGAGGTCTGCTATCATACAGATATAGGAGAGGGTTAAGGGGTGAGCATACCGGTGAAGACGGAACGGCGTTTGGTTGAGCGAGTCGACGGGAAGCAACTCCGGGACGAAGGTACCTCGTGTGGGAATCTGCAGTGCGCGGGGTCGGGGTCGTCGGGATTGGTTTGGACGGCCTGGCGGGGTTCTCTGGCTGCGGTGGCGGCTCTAGATGAGAAGAGGAGGGTCTGAAGATTTTAGATTAGGGTTTTATGAAATAATATATATATATATATATATATATATATATATATATATATATATATATATATATATAATAGGGAGAGAGAATAGATATGGAGGCGGGTCCGCGAACAAAAGGGGGGGCGCTGTGTCTGTGGTCGTGGGAATTTGGGTTGGCTGAGCTTGTTAAGTTGCTTTGCTAGTTTTGCTAATGTGGAATAGGAAAGCAAAAGTAAACGTTTGCTACTTGCTAACTTGCTTTAAGTTGCAAGTTGCTAAGTTCTGTGGAATACTAAAGTTTGTATTATTAGTATTATTATTATTAGTATATTATTAATTTCTTTATACTTTTTTTTCTTTTTTTTTCTTCTTCTTAAACATATATATACATATATGTATTTGAATATATATATATATATATATATATATATATATATATATATATATATATATATATATATATATATATATATATATATATACTCATAAGAAATTTATATATTAGAATAATGCACACCGTTAGGCTAGCAACTGCTCAAGGGGTCTCCTACATGAAATAAATTCCAAAAAATTTCTGATGGTCCCATAAATCCTCTAAGTGCCCCAACACCTAAAATAAAAATTAATAAAAAAATCTATTTCTCCTATTTAGCACATAATTACCATAATTAAATAAAAAAAATACGGTTTTTAGAAATAGGGGTTTTACATTCTACCCAACTTACAAAAATTTCGTCCTCGAAATTGACACTAACCCATATTCATAATGATAACTATAACTATTATACTACATTGTATCTAGTAGGACTCCTAAAACTCATGGTCTGCCATTTTAACACTTCCTCATCTATTGTCCATCCACTATTTTATCATCCTCTAACTCGTCTACACTACCCAACTTACAAGATTTCTACTAGTAGTCACATTCTTTGAAGCTATTGTCTAGGTTTGTAAGGCAAATATATTTATTGGGTCGAGAATCTTGATACCTGTCTAAAATCTCATAACTATGACTTTTTTCTATAACCGTCACGTATCATAGTCTAATACTGCCACGCCACCTGGCCAGTATGGCTGCAAGTAATTTGACTACTCTACCATAATCGTCTGGCTGCAACTGTAGCTACCTCGCCAGCGATTTGTCATAGTCATCAGTTCGTAACAAGTGCCTTCAACTCTTTCCTAGGCATAGTCTAAGTTTTTAGGGAAACACTTAGGGTCTTGACTAACTATTAGGGCTATGATCTATCTCAAATGATCTAACAATTTCTACTAGGCTACATGGTGCTACTTAAGGGTTAAACTACTAAAGAATACAGATCTTGCTATAGTGCATATACATATTAAAAACTCATCCTTAGTTATCAAGCATTACTAACACATTTATGTTTTACTAACAAAATAGGGGTGAGGTTGATATGAATCAACAATTCATAATGGCACGAAAGATACGACTATGATAGGAAGAGTTAAGCACGAGATAAGTAATGAATATAAAAGGAGGAGATGAGTCACCCAAGAGGGCGAGATAAGGATAGGGGGAGAATACTACTACTGCTACTCACGTCATCCATTAGCATCACGTGTATGCCATCTGGGTAGAATAGAAATATATCCTCATAACTGCTAGACTACCATATATATAATTCTATATCTATTTGTACATCTAAGATCTTGTGTCACAATGGGGTTATGAGTATGCAAAGACAATTATAACTAAAAGGTCGTACCTGTATCTACGGCTTCCTGTGTCTGCTCTCCCATACTTGTCATAATGAGTGCTTGGCCTTGTCCTTGGTTGTTCAACTGGGGTCTAGTCCCCTCCATTTGTGCAGACTGTAGAAGCAGTGGTGGGTCCCTTTGGTCTTCAATACTTGAGGGTGTATGCGGTGTTCCTGATTCTAATGCCATAGACCTCTGGTTCTGCTGAGGACATCTTCGGGTTTGATGGTGACTTGATCCACATATCATACACAGCCCCAATCGACGATGACAGTCTCTATGAATATGACCTATCTTACCACAAAAATGACAAGTACGGGGGTCCTTGGTTGGATATGGTGCGACGTTATCTGGTTGCTGGTGTGTCAAAGGGTGTCGAATTGGTTCTCCTTGCTGTGTCCTTACTGGTCCTTGATAAATTCTTTGTTGAATTCTGTTGCCCTTGCTGATGGCCTCCTGGATCCTGGCCTCTGTCAATAGCTCGGCATAAGAGATCCAGGACTGGGAGCTAGTGTAGTGCTGGAGCTCCTGAGTTAGCCCACGGTGAAACCTCTTAGCCTTCTCTAAGTCATTAGGTATTAGGACTGTGCCATACTTACAGAGTCGGCTAAACTCTGCGTCATACTCATCAACCGTCTTGTCCCCTTGCTCTAGATAGAGGAACTGATCGTACAATGTGTCCCTTACAGTATCCGGGAAGTACTTCCTTTCGAAGCACTCCAAGAATTGTTCCCAAGTCTGACGCGTACCCAACTGGCGCTTCATTAATTCCCACCAGTGATGCGCGTTGCCTTCTAACTGAGTCCTTACGCCTATCATCCATAGGTCAGAAGGTAATTGTGATGCCTCTAACAACTTCTTGGTATTGGCAATCCAGTTCGTGGTCTCCTCTGGACTCTCATTGCCGTTATATGGCTTAGGGCCCATCTGCACAAAGTCCTTGACTGAACCAACCCGAGTTTGTGGTACTGAAACTAGTGCATGGGTTGGTGCAGGGGCTAGCGCAGCCATTCTCTCCAGTGCTGCCAGAAATTCTATCCTCTGCTCTGCTGCCTGCTGCCTCTGTTCCTGTATTACCATCTGGAAGAATTGGAATAGCTGTTTCTGGCCATCCTGTGGTGCTAGTGGAGCTGGAAAAGTCCCATTAGGTATCGTGGAAGGGGTTGATGGGATTGGATTGCTAGTCGGTCCATCCGGTCCGGGAAGAAGAGGTGTTGTTGAGGTCACTCCGGGTGATTGGTCGTCGTCCCCTGGAGACGTGTTGTCCCAGGTGGCGGCATGCCCGTTATGCAAATTCATCTCTCTGCAAGAGATGGACGAAGGATTAAGAAGAGTACATGAATCAAGCAGGATGCAAGCACTTAAGTAGTACATGTTGGAAGGAAGGTAAGTTATAGTCAAGTGTGGATGAGATCTAAAATTCTAATCTTAGGTGCAGGCCCGCTCGGTACAGTTACGTAACCGAAACGGCTAACTCGACCTACATGGGCCACCACAAAAATATGTCACGCCCCAGTCCCAAAATATACGTAGGACTAGGACACGTAAGCATGCCAGCCGCATGGATATGGCAACTCCAATATATGGAAACCATAACCCATACGTACGCTGTAATATGAATATCAATCCATAAGTGGTATAAACATATGTCATAAGTCACAGATATGCTAATCTCATCCACACAATAAGTCATAGAAAGGAAATACTAAACTAGAATAAGGAGTCTGAAATATCCAAAATAATAGTCGGGTGGAGACAAATCCACTACCAAGGACTATATCCAAAACTAAAATGAGAGAGGAGTATAAAATCTCCAATATAAAATAATGTGAAGACAGAAGTGTATCAGCTAAAAGAATTCATCGCTAGATGATCAACGATGCTCAGAAGGTAAGACCTCCTCGGCAGAAAATAATGCGTCAGGTCCAGGCCCGTATTCCTGTAAATACTCAAGAGCAGATACACTTGGCAGAGGACCAGGTCCTCAGAGGGACGTAACAAGATACAGAAAAGCGAGCCAACTTGAATACAGTAAACATGCATATAATTTGAAAATAAATAAGTACGCTGTACAAGACAATCTATATGAATGCAAATGAGGACAACTTTTCGACGTATGGGCAAGGGTAGGCTACTCGATTTACCTCACAACTCACACACACGTCAATGGACATCAGAAATCGACATACCGCGGGGGTAGCGACCAGCGAGACTCCAGAAATTGACATACCATGGGGGTAGCGACCAGCGCGACACACGTCCGTAGTGTGAGCTATATACTACGGTTTACCAGAGTGGTCAAAAGCCCATACGCCTAATGATTGTCCTCTCATGATACTAGGTGCCATGTGTGTGTCAACATATCTAATATATAGTATGACTGAAAGAAACTACACATGCAATAAATAAACAAAAATGCAATAAATATAAAGAAATATGCTAAGCATGTAAAATACTGTAAGCAATTTGGCAAGGTATCTTGCCTGGCAAGAAAGCTGCAAAATATAATGTCCCGATGTCAACTCCAAGAGTCAGAAGCTACGGCCACAGAATGAACATCTCCGGATGCTGAAATAAACATCACCAACGTTCCCAGAATAAGCAAAATAGCTAAAAAGCACTTCCTTTTCGTCCAATTTGGACACAGGGGCAAAACGGTAATTTTGGATAAAAGTGGGGTCCACGTGTGGCCCACTTTGCACCGAAAAGAATGCCGAGGGTAATAGTCTCTAAATGGTACAAACTATAGGTCAAACAACTCTAGATGTCAATACGAACTCAACGGTATGTCCAAATGTGGATTCCGATGGGCCGAACACAATTTCACCCAAAAAGTCAACTGTGGGGCCCGCCAATTGACGATCTGGTCAACCGTCTCAGAATTGCATGAAAATTGGGTCACAGGACCAGCGCATTACCACGAGTCCAGTGGCGTAAGTTTTGTCACAATCTGACAAGCGTGCACAAAATACGCACGAGTTCCGCAAAAGTTGTGACACGGGGTGTGTCTGCGGGTACGGCCTGATTCCGGCGCGCACACGCGTCCGAATCGGTTTCCATGAATTTTTACGTGTCCGGTTACGCTGCGTGCACCATTCAGTATACTTGGTACATGGCGGGGCGATCCCGTTTGGCGGGGCGCGCTCCGTTTCACAATTTTTAGAATTCTGAAAAAGTGGGTTCGCGGGGTTTATTGCCGAATTTAATTCTGTCCACAACAGTTAATAATCTAGGGTTATTTAACAGAAAATAAACTAGGTCAAGTGTTCTACACATATCAAAAAGAATCACCGAATTCGAATCTCTGTGGTGGGAGATACGAACTCGGCAACATGGGTGGTCACCGCAGTTTTCTGCGATCCCAGAATTTGGTCTGCTTTCGCCAACTTGGGCGCTGTTTTCGCCTAGGGTTTCGTATTGTTCGAGGTCTTCTATCATACAGATATGGGAAAGGGTTAAGGGGTGAGCATATCGGTGAAGACGAAACGGCGTTTGGTTGAGCGAGTCGAGGGAAAGCAACTTCGGAACGAAGGTACCTCGTGTGGGAATCTGCAGTGCGCGGGGTCGGGGTCGTCGGGATTGGTTTGGACGACCTGGCGGGGTTCTCTGTCTACGGTGGCGGCTCTAGATGAGAAGAGGAGGGTCTGGAGATTTTAGGTTAGGGTTTTATGAAATTATATATATATATATATATATATATATAATAGGGAGAGAGAATAGATATGGAGGCGGGTCCGCGAACAAAAGGGGGGGCGCTGTGTCTGTGGTCGTGGAAATTTGGGTTGGCTGAGCTTGTTAAGTTGCTTTGCTAGTTTTACTAATGTGGAATAGGAAAGCAAAAGCAAACGTTTGCTACTTGCTAACTTGCTTTAAGTTGCAAGTTGCTAAGTTCTGTGGAATACTAAAGTTTGTATTATTAGTATTATTATTATTAGTATATTATTAATTTCTTTATACTTTCTTTTCTTTTCTTCTTCTTAAACATATATATATTTGAATATATATATATATATATATATATATATATATATATATATATAATCATAAGAAATTTATAGATTAGAATAATGCACACCGTTAGGCTAGCAACTGCTCAAGGGGTCTCCTACATGAAATAAATTCCGAAAAATTTCTGATGGTCCCATAAATCCTCTAAGTGCCCCAACACCTAAAATAAAAATTAATAAAAAATCTGTTTCTCCTATTTAGCACATAATTACCATAATTAAATAAAAAATAATAAATACGGTTTTTAGAAATAGGGGTTTTACACTAAGTGCAACACAGCATACTAAGTACGTCTCCCTCTAATACAACTCTAGATGGACACCCAAGTCAGTTTGCAGTGCCATCTCAGGCATGCTCAAGCCAACAGATCCTTACACATGCACTTCATCCACTCATATACTGATATACATTTCTTACCCACCATAAAATTTTATCCTCAAAATAAAATCCTCAAAATTTAACTTCTCGAACAATTTAAAATAAAATATATATAATTTCCTCAAAAGTCAAATATTCAAATATTGAAATAAAATTTTAATCACTTCCAAAAACCTTTATAGCTTTGACTATATTTATTGAATTGAATTTGAATCCTCAAAAAAAATTTAATAACATAAAATCTCAACTCCTCAAAAATTCTTAAAAATTGAAATTTATTTCCAATCTTTAAATTATAAATTTAAATCCACATCTTTTAGTCCAATAGCTCTAATGTTAATCTTTTTTACTGTACTCATCAACATATGTTATCAAATGATACTGAAATTTTAGTCCACAAATTTATCTCGATAAGAAATCAAGCTCAACAACGACACCAAGAATTAAATTTAACAACCGATCAACAAGAATCAAATTTGATAACAACAAGTGAGAGCGGACGGAACAAGGGAAAAAGATTTGATTTAGAAATTATAATAAGATTCTCAAGGGTCGTCCCAGGAATCTCTCAAAAATTTGTGATTGAGTATCCTCTCTCATCCTAGTATCCTATATCCTATCGCAGGCTCGCAGTAGTACAACTAAGTCGTTACACAACCACGATATCGCTCTAATTGCGAAGCTCGACCTACATGGGTCACCACTAAAAACATGTCACGACCCGCAGCCAGAATATGGGGCACGAGTACGTAGGTACGTAGGTACGTCCAGCCTATGCCGCAACATCGACGGTAGAACGCCGTCTAGGTCACAATACTATCTAGTCAATCTCACACGAGTATCCAACTCCATAAGGAGACACAGATATCATAATATAATATGTAAATACTCAATCACAGAACTAAAGCACGATAAAATATCGAAAAAAATAAATGAAATGCAACACAAGTCTAAACAAAAATAGTCTAACTCAAATAATAACATCTAAGTCTCAAAGTATGCCAAAAATAAATCTGGTACCAATAATCTGCTAAAAGAAACTAACTGAATAACTAGTGATCCCGGCTAGACCTCCCGGAAATTATACTTGGCTATAAGATCCAATGTTGCAGCTACTCTCCCTGTGGTCCATAATATGTCGGACACCAGTCCTCTAAGTCGTAGTCTGGAAAAATATTTCCAGTCAGGATGGAGCAAATTACAATCCAATAACAGTTCTAGTTAATTGATAAGGACTATAAAATAATAAATAGATGATGCTATATACTGAGAGAAGACAATGAATAAATGCATGGAAAAATAAAGAGAACAGGCAATATAGGCAATATGGTACAGTCAGTGCATATATGAAATGAAGAGAAAGAACTACAATATCATATACGGGGTAATGTAGTATATGAACTAAAATAGAGAACTGTAACTATTCTAAGTGTTTAAAATAGTAGCTTCGATATGTGATCGGCTTGGGAACATGTACGAGAGCTATATGGCTTGGCTAATCATACGTGAGGTGTATGATTAACACTAACATGATTCTATACTTGTACAATAGGGATATGATCATATTTCTCACTAACTATTTCTCCGCCCCCAACTAATACAGTGGATCCAACCATGACACGTCACGATACACGAGCAATGTCCAATATATCATGTACAAGGTCTAATATCAATGTCGTGTACAATGTCAATACGATAACTAATGTAAATCTCATGACTGAAGATCCAATCTAAATACTAGTTCGTGTAGCACGGTATCAAGAATCAGATATAACATTTCTAAATACTTGAATTATATAAATTATCAAATAACGAAATTTATCAGAGAATGTACTCGCCTGTGGTCCTGAGCGGGCAATACCAATGTCCTGCTCCCAAAGTCTTACAGGACGATCCAAGGGTCCTATATATAAATAATTTTATACAATATAGCATCAACCATTACACTAGCCAAACATAATTACACTACGCTCAGAATTACGCAAGGGTGATAATTAGTCAACTAGCAGGGTCAAGTATGCACATCTAAATGCACATGTGTCATGTCCTCGAATACAGTACACATCAAGACAACAACTAACACTAACACAATGTCCAATATCCAAATCTCGTGTATCACTAACACATGACCTAGCTAGTAGGTGAGGGTACACAAGGTAGTGAGTTCACTAATACTCAGGGTCACATAGTCATATGCAAATACACGAGATACCCACATTTAACACCTATGGTCACAGAGCATATGTATTACAGTCGCACATAGTACAAGCAATCAATTTTCTATAGAATATACACATCTATATCGAACTAATTACTATACACACACGCACGCACACGTAACTAGTCATTAGGTTCACTGACACGGTCTTGTAATCACATCAACTAAACTTACCATAAAGCAATATGCTAGTACCTAATATTATTCACACATGCACACATGAAATCACGAAGAAGGCAGTTCAAACCTGTGCATGCACGGGGTCGAGGGAGGCTGCTGTGGATCGTCTCCAGTGAGGGTGGTCGATTGTGCACGAGGTCGACGGGATCGTGAAGGCATTGCTCGATCAACGGGAAGGCGTGGGAAAGTTCTTGTTGTGTCATCGTGGAGTGGGGTCGATACGTGCTGGCTGTAGTGGAGTTCAGGCGAAGGGACGGTGGTGTTAATGGTGATGGCGTTGATAACGATGATGATGGTGATAGTGTAGATGATGATGATGATGGTGATGGTGTAGATGATGATGATGATGGTGATGGTGTAGATGATGATGACGACGATGGAAGGAGGTGGTTGTCAGCGGTTGGCCGCGGGTCGTTCGTTGCATGGCGGTGAGGGGCTCAAGCGAGGGGAGTCGGGGTTCGGCTGCTTCTGTGGAGTGGTTCGGCAAGGTAGTTGACGAGTGGTCGACAATGGCGTAGGGTTTAGGCGATATATGGTCGTGTGGCATAGCCGGATTGACGGTCATGGGGTAGTCGAGGAGGCTGCTGCGGGGATCGGGATGATGATGAAGGTCGGGGTAGTCTGGTGGGATGGAGGCAAGGAACAGGTCGGCTGCTGTAACACCCCGTTCCGCTCAAGCGGACTGCCGTCTCAAACGGCAAAAGTGCAACTGTCCCGACCTGCTTTGCCTCAACAAGAAGCAAAGGATATCCAGACTTGCCCCTACAGAAAATCAACTTCGGCTTTCAGAGGCTCGCTCAGACGTATCGCTCTACCGAGACGAATTATCGCTAAGGTGGGTGGCTACGGTGAACTTGTCTTTGCTTAGCCAGCACACATAAAATCTGGAATGTTCATGCTAGTCGCTAGGTGAATCACCCCCTGAATGCTAATAAATCCAACGCACCTAGCTAAGGGAATAATCCCAACTTGTATTGCTTGCTAGAACATGGAAATTGAAATACTGCTTATATTCAGACCCTCGCATGCGAAGTCCCTTAACGGTTTCAACTCTCGGTTTACCTTCGGGTCCGAGCAACGTGCCTGCTTATGTTCCATAGAAACGCATGCTTGGCTGCTTGAATGTTGCATTATTTTCATCCAAACCTCAGAAGACTACCAAGTAGTCATTCCGTGCCTGAATGAACCAGCAAGTATTCGGGACCGTTAGGTCACCAAGGCAGTTCCCGATCCAGAGGACTGCATCATGTCAAGAAAATGAATCATACTCTAGTGGCAAGACTCATTAAAGGTATTCGGATCTCCCTGCAAGTCTCCCTCCTGTGCGGGCTTACAGCAGCCCAGGAGACTGTGCATATCCAATAGCTAAATGAATCATGCATTAATGCTTATCGTGTGCTCGTGTGTAAATTAATAATCGTGTTCGATCATGGACAACTTGTGCACAAGGGTATAAGTTCCGCGGACGGTGCTGGGGCACTGACACCGATCCGATCCGGGCAGACTTCGTGTGTAGTCATCGTGTACGGACTGGATAGCTTGCAACGCATCGTGTGTTATCGTGTATTCAATATGAGCTCCCGTTGCTTGCTATCCATGTCCATGACTAGTCCATTATGGCATCAAGCCAGTGATCATCGTGTGTATATGCTTGCAATGCCTCGTGTGTTTATCGTGTGAATATGGCTTGCAATACATCGTGCGATTTTTATGTGTGTTTAAACCTGCTGTATGCTTGCCTGTAAAACAAAAGATAACAAGTCATCCTCGCTTAGCGGCTATCCGCGTGCGAGTCATTGCATAGCATCAATGAATAACTTAACACCTGAACGATCATGTTATAAGAACCCTCCTGTTTGCATATGCTATGCCTCCTGAATGTTATACTTACCGTGCTTGAATTAATCATGTTTGCCTTGGACAGGGAAGGAGAAATGGTAAGTTGGTAAGTCTCGTCGTGTTTCCTCAAACATCGCACGGTGCACTGCCCGACACGTTAGGCTATTCAACATTTGCATGAAACTGATCCTAAGGCAACTAGAAAGACAACTTAATAGTTGTGCACGGAACCTGTATTACGTGTTTGGATTTGTCGAGCGGGCGAGTAGCTTCCCCACCAGTGCATTCAATGTACTGATAATCCACCAGTTTGTATGCAGGGTGCGGGAGAACCTCGTTCGGTGCAGATGCCTCCAACGTGCTTGCTAAGGCCAGGAGTTTCCTCTGAAGCCTTGCAACGGTACGTCCGGAACTGAAGCACATATACAAGACATAATGTTGGAGCGTCGCCTGACCATCGCCTGTACATTCATTCCACAGTTGTAGCCACTTGGCACGCTTTTACTGTTTCAGAGAGAGATGCTTGAGCGACTTGTAATCTCGGCTATACGCCGCCTGTAACACATGTTTATATCAATAAAAGAGTTGCTTTACTTCAAACTTGTGTTTCAATGCTTCCGCTATATTTGTCAACTCAGTGAACCTGTTACCGATCGCCTATGCGTTCATGACTCCGCTGCACTCAGACAATCTGTGCGACTCTGTGGCTTAGAACTCTTGCCGCCAGCCAATGAACCATGGCCTTGTACGGGCGTGGATCACGCTCGTGCGGCATCACGCCCGGATGGGTTAAGCTATCGTTCCGCGGGAGCGCTGGCGAGGGTGATTCCTGCCTAGCGGGAACGGCCGAATTGCCTGCGGAAGATCGGGGCGTGACAGCTGCTGATGGTGTCGACGAGGTGGTGATGCTGGCGGGGCGTCCAGGCGGTCGGGGAGATGAGTCATGGGGAAGTTGAGACGAGGGGTCGGGCTGCTCATCGTGGGTGATGAGGCGGTGGCGGATGGCGCTCAGGGTTGCTGCTGTCGCAGTCGACAGAGGACGGGGCGGTGGTGAAGACTGGCAGCGGGGATCGAAGAAGAAGGTGGTGCGGGTGATCACCTGAGGAAGGAGGGAAGAGGAGGATGTTCGGTTAGGGTTGGTTTAGGGTTGAGTTTTGGTTTAGTATAGGTTGGAGATGATGAAAAATAATGGGGAGGTAGAGTTTGCATGTAGAAGAGAAGAGGGTGATGACAACCTAGGTATTAGGGCCGACCATGTGCTTATTGGGATGGGGTTGGCTCCTTGGGAAATGGGTGAGGATGATGGATTATATAGGATGGTGTGTGGTGTAGATGATGCTCCATTTTGAATGAAGGGCCAGGATTAAACATGAAGGAAAGTGTATAAACAAAAGGAGAGAGGGAGAGAGAGTGTTGGACCGGTCAAAGAGGGAGGGAGTTGATTCTTCATTGGCCTGCACTTTTGCATAAACGTCCTCAACAATTGGGAAATTGCACAGAAAGTGGGAATTGGGATTTAATGAGGGAAAACACCATGTTTGGTGTGATGTAGTGGCTAAAAAGGATATTTGGTATTTAGTATGAGTTTTGAGGGTGTGAATGGGAGTTTGGTTTGGTGTTGGATCTAGCTTTGGGTTAAGTTGTGTCCTTACACCAATTTAATTAAAAATTAATGTAAATGATGTTCTAAAATTAATTGGAAGTTCATGGGGTTAAAATTAGGTGGGACACAAGTGTCATGGACATAGAAGACTCAGAATAGAATATTATTATAATTTGGGTTGCACAAAACGGGGCAAGATTGTGTCTCCAATTTCGATTGGAACAGACAAGGATGCAAAGTTGAATTTATTTGGAATTTAAAAAATAACGTCTGCGATAAATATTATGCGACTAAAATAAAGCACAAGAGAGCATATTTATGACTTACACAAATATCAGAATGGAAGGCTGGCACGTCTAGGACAAGGGTGTGGAATTTGTTGGAAGGCAAAAGCTAGTGTATCGTTCCAAATATCGAAGCAACAATAAGGTACAACAATCAAATAAAATTACGGTAATAATTTATAACCTTAATATTTAATCCTAAAAATACTAATTAAAATCATAATCCTAAAATTTGGTCAGGGGTTCATCTAGTGGGCTTCTAGGTCTAGTCTACTAACTCATGCATTAATGAACAGGTCTAGTCTACTAACTCATGCATTAATGAACACTATATATGATACATAAAATATAACATACAATATATAAAATAAAATATACACAATACTTATAATAAATAAAAAGACAAAAATAACCCTATTTTAGAATGTGGTAGTGACAGTATTTCATATTATTATTGGCATATTTCTATGTATCTTGTTACGTCTCTCTGAGAACCTAGTTTTCTTCCAAGTTGGCTGAGTAGCTTTTGTAGAGTTATTTTGTTGGATTTGTTGAGCATCCTTTTTATTGCAGGTATTACTCTTTCGTATCTTATATTATATTTCTGTTATTCGCATCTGCTGGTAGCCTAGTATTTAAGTACTCATATTAATTCTTTCGAGCCTATTCGGGCAAGTATGGTTATTGGGCTGCATACTGGTACTCATATTTTCTATTTTTTATCTTCTTGTCCTGTGCATTAAGTTATAAACATGATATAGAGATAGCTACCCAAATCTAAGACAATTTATACATATTCAAGTTGGACTGGAGTCCACTTGGATACGTAGTTGGCCATTGCCACGTGGCCTGATCTTGTGTATTTTAGGACTGGGCCGTGACACATATTATTTGTTACATTCCATGCCTTCCAATTCTATAAAAATTAAACTAAGAAAAGATAAAAATATCACTTTAATAATGTTAACTTCACATGATTACCATGTTAATTTTGGTGAGTTGGATAATTCGTCCTTACTAGTGCATTTAAAATGTGCTGACCCACGTCTCCACAAGTGACACAAAACAAGGAGGCCCAACAAGGAGATGAAGGCCAGTCTTGTCCATCAACTGGAGCTTGTGCATATTCTTTTGAAGCTTCTAAGTGCAGTTTGAAGACTCCTGCCAAGATGTTTATATCTTTTGTTTTTAGTAAAAGGATATGATGTATGGAATGCTGTATCTCATATTATTGTTCAAGTTGTAAGCCCGTTCGTCACCCTTTACTCAACTATGTATCAGATGTGAATTATCAATAAAAAGAGATATCTTCTTCTATATCATGTTGTTATTCAATTTCTCTACTTAACTCTTTCGCACACACAAACACTCGCACGCCTTGTACAAAGTACAAATTAGACTTGTACGACATCACGTCCGATGACAACTTATCGTTTCGGCATAATCAAAACGTGACACATAGGATTTGGATATTTGTTTGTAGTTTACGCCCTTGTCTTATGCAGCCGTGGTCGTACTTCAAGGTGTTGGTGTACTCTATATAGTTTGTAACAATATCACCGTTCTCAATATTTCGTTACTGAAAAAGTGACAATATTTCTCATTTAAGATTTATTTGATTTGTTCACGAACCAAAATCTAAACATTCCCTTGGATTTCAAAATTTTTAATTAAATAAAACACTTCAACAATCTATAATTTACATGGAGGCCTATGCCCATGATCTGTAAGATAATCCCACTTAAACCCACATGCTCCACAACAAGAAGATCTTTTTCTTTTTCGAGATATCCGACAATCACTAAAAGTAAAAACTGATAAGATTCAAGATACCATAAAACATAAAACTTATAATACACCCGTTTTGTCATTTTTGTAAATCTAGTTCCAAAATGAATAGAAAAAAAAGAACATTTAAAAAAAAAAAAACTCGTATTATTGTTTGTAAGCCCCTGAAATCTGAAAGAGATGTTAAATGAGTGCGTGTACCCGCAAGCACATCTGGCACATGTGCAGTCATGTGGGGTCCTTCTTATTAAATCCTATTCCTCCCTCTCAATCAAAAACTTCCCTCTTCTTCATTTCTCCTCCATTTGTCCTCCAAACAAAAGTAAAAGAAACACAAAGGTTGGAGAGAAGTAAAAACAAACACAAATCATCCATCATCTTTCCTCATTCGTAACACTTCTCTCCATTGCTACTGCTACTACAACTTGTTCTTGTTTGCAAAGGTGAGGATTCTCATCCACACAAAGCTACTTTTATCATGACTTGATGAATTCTTGTAGAAAAAAGGAAGAATAATTGTTGTATATTAGTAGAATCTGATAGATTTGCGAGTTATGGGAAAAACCCAGAAATTTTTTATTGTTTCTTTATAGGTACATATGTAAAGTTGGTAACTTTCTTTTTTTGGGTTTTTTTTTTTACAAAACCCATGTTTTTTTAAAAATTCTTGAGAGTTATGGGCAAAACCTAGAAAATTTTCATTGTTTCTTGATAGATTCACGAGTAAAGTTGGTAACTTTCCCTTTTTTTTTTCCAGGTTTTTGACAAAACCCATGTTTTTTTTGTTCTTGTTGTTTGTAGGAGTATGTGAATAGAAAAACTGTCTCCGAGTATTTTGAGATGGCAGCCTCCACCACCTCCACTGCAAGAAAGGACCCATTTGGGCCTTCCCTTTCCATTAAGAACCCTCCTTTGATTGGAGTCAAGGCTGCCAAGAACAAGACCATCAGACAGATCCTCCTTCGAGACCCGGATGTCGAGTCCCCTCCTGTCGAGTCCCCTCCGGTCGTGTCCCCTCCAGTCGCGTCCCCGGATTCAAGTATCCCTGCCGGCCCCGAGGCCGAGATTTCCTCGATCAGCCAATGCTACCAGAGCGCCCTTACCGCTAGCCTCGCCCAGTGCGTCGAGCCGGCCAAGGACAGCTTCGTCACCGCCCGCATCTCCAATGCCACCACTGCTGCCGCCAGCAGCATCAAGAGCGCCAGGGATGACCCATCGGAGAGTGGCGTGGGAAGCACAAGCAGCGAAGTTAGCGAAGAGAGCGGTCTGAGTAGCCTTGCAGGCCGTGGCAGCATGAACAAGCCCCACAAGGGGAATGATTCGAAGTGGGGTGCCATCCGGGCTGTCAGGTTCCGGGAGGGGGCCCTCGGGCTGAGCCATTTCAGGCTGCTGAAGCGGTTGGGATGTGGGGACATCGGCAGCGTGTACCTGGCAGAGCTGAGCGGGACACAGAGCTACTTTGCGATGAAGGTCATGGATAAGGCCGCGTTGGCGGCCAGGAAGAAGATTCCTAGGGCGCAGACAGAGAGGGAGATCCTGCAGTGCCTGGACCACCCGTTCCTCCCGACGCTTTACACGCATTTTGAGACGGAGAAGTTCTCTTGCCTGGTGATGGAGTTCTGTCCCGGAGGGGATCTGCATTCGCTGCGGCAAAGGCAGCCTGGGAAGTATTTCCCCGAGCAAGCTGTAAGGTATGGCTTCTATTTGGTGTCTGAAAGTTTTTTTGAGTCATACTTGTTGGTATTTGTATCATTAAATTTGAAAGTATTTGCTATTCTCATTTTACAATGTTGTTAGTTAATTATCTGTTCTCAGAGATATTATTGTTGTTTCATGACATCTAATATGCAGGCTATCGATACTTCGTTTGAAAACTCATGGTTAAGAAACCTATGGTACTCTAATGTAGGCTTTTGCTTATGATTAACCTGACCAAGTGAAAGACATCAATCAGTGCCTCAACATACTTAGATAATCGAAAGAAAGTTGCAACGAGAATATCATATTCTTGATGGACTTTTACAAAAAAATCATGAATTATTAGATGGTTGATACTATGTTTTGTTCCCATTGTTGCCTTTTAGTTAGTTCTTCTTCATGGCTTTCTTTAACCGATTTCGTTTTTCTTCCCTTATTTTCGGAATGGCTTTTGTTCTCTTTAGAGAATCAGCATCACATGTGAATACACGCTAATGTTTAATAGGTAGCTGGTTTAAGAGTTGGAAGTGTAACAATTGGGGGCAAAAGAAGCTTCAAGGAAGATCTTTGTCCACCAACAAACAGATCAAGGGCAGAGAGCAGTCAACATTAAGAGCCCTGTTCGACCCATTAATTTCTTATTTGATCTTAGATTTTAAGAAAATGGCATTTCTAGTTTAACTGTAACAAATTGTGGAAGTTGCTGGAATTAGTTAGTTTAGTCAAAGAGGGGTGTTATAGAAAGTTCTGACACGCTAATGTTTAATAGGTAGCTGGTTTAAGAGTTGGAAGTGTAACAATTGGGGGCAAAAGAAGCTTCATGGAAGATCTTTGTCCACCAACAAACAGATCAAGGGCAGAGAGCAGTCAACATTAAGAGCCCTGTTCGACCCATTAATTTCTTATTTGATCTTAGATTTTAAGAAAATGGCATTTCTAGTTTAACTGTAACAAATTGTGGAAGTTGCTGGAATTAGTTAGTTTAGTCAAAGAGGGGTGTTATAGAAAGTTCTGAGAGGATATTTAAGAATTCATAAAACATAGAAAAAACTAGAAGAAAGGGTACACAAAATTTAAAGAAACATCTAAGATTATTAGTTTATTAAAGTTGTGAGAACACGGGAACATGAAAATGAATTAGAACAAAAAGATAAAAGGTTTCATAAGTAAGCAAAATTGTGGCCTAATTGACATATACCTCTAATTACAAGTAAGTCTAATGTTGTAAGTCAAAGGACATAGTTTTCTTTTGGACCCCCTTCCAATTCTAAGCCTCTTACTTTGCCCTGCCCACCCCGTCCCGCCGCCATTTTTGATTTCCAGCTCTGTCCCAGGATTAATGGTTGGTATTCTAGGTGGCTGAAGCCCATCCTTGGATGGTATCCTTTACTTTCTTTGACCATAAATCTAGGAAATTATAAATCCTGTTCTCAACTTCTTTTGATTTTTTAATAGGCTCTCATCCTTGCTGAAGCACTTAAATTGATAGAATACGAAATTAATGAGAGGAAATAAAAGGGAATGAAATGGCCAACATGTCGGGCCTACTAAGGATAATTTTTCCTCAAATCTGTTGCGATTTTGTACGATATCGTTACTCGTAGATTTCATGTCCTTAAGTGGAGTAGTAGTGACTAGTGAGGAATGCAAAGAAACATATTGGCTTAAAATTTTGCTTTAGGTGGAATGCAGCAAGGATTTTGGTGTTAGGCATCAGATGTTATGTGCAAAGGGTGGAAGCTCATGAAGTATTCTAACAGTGGAATTTTCCATAGCAAGTTTTTTTGTGTGTAGGAAAGTATTCAAGCATGATTCTTGATTAATATGTCTACTATTTATAAAGAGGGTTGAAAACAGCTCAAAATGAGCCATCTAAGCCTTATGTATATCCTCATGTAATTAAAAATTACATAAATAGATAAATTTTACTAATTGTTTAACTACCTAATATTATCCAACTATAGCCAAACACCTCTAACTCATGTGGTTAAGGTGAGAGGCAGTCTTCCTGGTTGGGTGGGTTCGATCCCACAGGGAAGCGTATCTATAACAAATTCTAATATAAATTATTTTTTAACAATTTTTTTTACGTTCGTGCAATGCACGTGCACGTTAGTAGTCGTTGTAAAATATTATGGTATGTATGTAAGCCGTTTAAAATTATGGGATATCAATCTCACTACTTCATGGTGGACTGAGTGCTAAAAGGTTAATAAAATTATTTGTTTCATTTTTATTTGTGCTTTGGCGAAACAGTGAAGTTAGCATACATGTCAAGTCATCTCATGGAATGGGACTGATCTCTAGAGATGGTAGAGTAGGGATCGGTAGATAGCTGTCATGTCATAGCCTCATTTTGCCAATTTATACTTTTCTTAACTGTTTGTTTCTGGTAATGGTTTCATATGCCTGCTTATATGTATTTAAATGGGAAGCTATGGCATGTAGAGGTTTGTACATTGTACAAGCTTGGGGAAGTATACAAACATTCATATCCCTGGACAAGAATGATTTACTACCATTAGATCCATTTACCAAAAGCTCGTTATGGTAAGATGGTGGGACCTGAGCTGCTGTGCAAGTTGACCTTACTATATAAGCCCATCATCATGAAAATCAACATCAATCTTGTGTGCCCATTACCATGACAATGTTGCTTGTTAGATAATATCACTACTTATTGAATGTCTCTCTTTTTTATTAAACCCCCAAATTCTGTAGTAGGGTTATAGCTCTGGTAAATTGTTTTTTGTCGATCTTGCTTAGCGATCATTGATGGTTAATGTCGCTTGGTAATTTATGAGTTTTTACCTAGATACAGCCTTTCTGAACTACAGGCTACCTCTGTCATTTTTGTAATGTAAAATTGTTTGGAAAATTACAAAAAAGCTAATTTCTTTGTAGCAATCATTGCTTGCTAAATCATTTGATGTCTTACATGTTGATGACTGAGATGACCTTACTAACTGTTCAACCTGTGTAAACCTCCATTAGTATCATATTTTCTCAATCGTTTTCGTTGTGAATTGAATTTGTGGTCATAAAATGAGATCCCTGACAATGATTACTTTGGGCTTCATATAGTACTTACATGTGATCACTAATCAAACACTTTCGAAGTCGTAACATAAAATCTTTCAGGACAATTTTCATTATGGTGAAGATTAAGACATATTAAGATGTTTCTGCTGCTTTTCATTCATGCATGCACTGCAACCAACAAGACTTAAGTGTAGTGACACCAAACTGATTTTGCTTCAAATGAAATATAATTTGGCAAGTGGACAAGCTCTGTAAATTGATATGGATAAAGAGGAGATGTTCTGCGGGCTTTGAAATTGGAAAAATTGACAAATCTTTATAATGAAATTGAAATAGACGAAGATTAACAATGTTTTAAAGGGGAATACTTTTAGGGTTAAGAATCTAAGTGTGTTATCTCCAATCTGGACCTTGGAATTTGTATGGTGATTCCAAAGGATCACTGTCCTGTAGTTTGGAGATTTGCAAGGTACCATAAAATGAATGATAACGTTTGCTACATGCATGGAGAGGTTTTCTGCTTGATGCTGCTAGTTATTCTGATCATGGATAAATTAATTTGGTTTTGATAAATGCTTCAGTACATTTGATAAGACTGGAACTTCATGCTTCAAGGTTCCATTATACAAGTGCCATGTAAGCAGAAGATTACAACAATAAAGCATTATTCCAAAATTCTGGGCTCCGCTATATGACTTTTGTGACAAACAAAAAACTTATTTTTCTTTCAATACCAATCCAAGTTCATTTGGGCCTATCCCTAATCGAGCAGCTACTTTAGTCAATATCTTGTCACTCCTACTAACAGGTGCAGATATTGGTCTACTCGTGCAAACCAATGGTACATTTCTCATTTACCAAGAAAAGGTCTCTAGAGAAACAGAACCAATGCAATTTCAAGGGTTCATTTGTTAAGTGGGCTATTTCAAGGGAAATTGATTATTAATGGAGAATACTCCTGAGAAGAGTTAAGAGGTTTGTGGCAGCCTTAATAGTATGTTCCTTGACAACATAATATATGGATTATGCTCAGCGGTATTATGTGCATAGAGATCAAGCATTCACTTGGTGTCAATGTCTACTGAATTCATATCATCTAATTGTTTATTCAGTTCTTTGAGGAGTTACTAAACTATGAATGGAAAAAGGCAGTATACGGCATGGTCAACGCTCGAACAACTTTGGAATGACTTCCTCTATATTGATATTTGGATCTTTTTTGGCGTGACTGAATAGTAAGGCCTTATCAACCTTATGATGTAGGAAAATACTGTAGGTATCTTCCTATAGTTCGGAGTAGCTTGGTGGAAGTGAACTTGTTGAGATTGGCGTGCTCAAACGTATCGATGGAGTGTGGTACTGCGAACCGAAGCGAGGATAACCAACACCTCCTAAACAGACATTTTAGGCAAGGTTGTGAAAACGCTAGGCGCTAGGCGGACAATGGCCGCCTAGCGCTTAGCCCACCTAAGCGGCTGCCCAGGCGGCCGCCTAGATCTAGACGGTTCAAAAAAATAAAATAAAATCTAAAAAACCTACTGAAAATTGCAGAAAAAGTCCATAAAATTCTAAAATATGTATAGTGGAACGTCAGGGGGACTAGGCGGACATCGGGCGGACATCAGATGCCTAGCGCCTAGGTGCCGCCTAGGCGGCCGTCTTTTAGAACAGAGGTTATAGGTGTTCGAATCCACGAACGATTTCTCGAATCCATGAGCATTGGAGTCCACCAGAAGAAGAGAACAAATCTCAATGAAAAGTAGTAATATCTTGGCCTTAAACAAAACTAGTACAACAAAGCCATTATACAGGCTTTACAAAACATAAAGAAGAAGAAATCTAATCATAATCATAATCCTAAATAAAGCTTACTAAATCTATCTTATGAAAAATATCTTAGTCAAATCAATGTCAAAGATTTGACCGAGTTTGTTAGATTTATTACATGCATAAGTTATCAAAAGAAAATTCTAGACTAATCCTAAAAATGATTTGTAAAATCCTATCTAAATTTGACAATATGCAGGCTCCTATGAAACGGATTGGACTGAACAACCAGTTGGTGAAGTTGACCGCTTGCGCTCCTCTATCAGACTACCCTTGATTGATTGAACTCGTCCTCGAGTTCTTCTCTGAAATTGAACTTGACTCGTCCAAATGAATAGATACTTGGATTAGACATGAGTCTTCAATATTCCTTGATCAACTGGTAAGTTGAATATACCTATCCACACAAATAAATACTTAAAATATATACCAACCTTTGAAAGTCGACATTTACCCTTTTAATATCTAAATCCAAAAAGTAACTCGATCTTGATCTTGAATCTTCTCGCAAGTTCATCAACATGCAAATGGAGGTAGGGATCACGATCAATCAACAAGTATTTGCAATGTACTCGACTCAGATAATTGCTCAACAAAAAAGTAATGATACGGACGATCTATAACAGGCACATCACATGAAGCACATGATGGAAGCACACAATTACCAATCAAATATGGCTCCCTATGCTCACCAAGTAACTTCTTCCATAGTTGTTTTATAGTAATGCTCCTCTTGCTAGAAGTGACCACAATGCTTTCAGGGATCTTTGGAGACGGGTACTCATGTAGTAGAAATTTCATAGAAACGCGTCTACAATAATCTTCGAAAGTACCCCTAAGGAATATGGGACAATGTCTCTATCTTATGCGGTGTTTGGGGCAATGCCAAAGGTAGTGCCGGTGGGACATCCTTGCCTTCGTCTTGGAAGATAGCGACTCATCAAGTAGGACAAAAGGAGACTTAAAATTTTCTTCAATGACAGCCAAAATTTCTTCCATGCTACTCTTCAAATCATCAATTATGATCGCCCGAATCTCTATTATCAACTTTTCCTCTACTTCAGAAGCTTCGGGTAAAACTCAATAAACAGTAAGACGTCTTCTTGGAATTTATTGTCGTGCTTGATTGCTACTACCACATTCTTCTTTGTTGTCTTTGTCATAGCTAGGGTTTTTCCAGATATCTCCATACGTCGTATAGCTCCAGAAAGAGTAGTCGGAATGCACCACCAAATCATATTGCAAAGCTTGCTTTGGAGTCCAGTCATAAATCACTTAACTTGATCCTCTTCCAATTCATCAAAACCTAAATTCTGATGGAAGTCTATCACATATTCTTGTAGTGAGCGCTTTTCTTGTTGACACTTGCGATATTGTCGCTCGTATAACCCCTTATAGCCTCGGGGAAGAGAGAGAAAATAAATCGGTGCATCTTTGGCCATGAAAGCTACCATCTTAGTCTTATATGCTATCTATAATGATTGTAAGTTGTATGACCAAGTCTCCATGACTCCTTTAAGTCAGGATTCCCCAATGTTACTTTCTCTGTAGCGGAAACCTTATAGTTTTAAAGAATTTCTCCATTGCTAAGATCCAACTTAGAATCTCATCATACCACATCAACCCATTAAAGGTAGGAATCGAATCCTTGTCTTGCTAGATTGACCGTAGGTTTTGGATGTGAACTCTCGTTATTATAGGAAACAACCATGTCAAAGAGGATTTGAGATTTTTGGTAAAGTTGGAATTAATTTTGTTCAAAGGGGCTAGTAGGTTTGGTTTATAAGTGAAGCACGTACGTGATTTTAAGTTAAATGGGTATGGGGTTTTAAGTGAAATAGATAAAAGAAAATTGGTATGAATTTGATTAATATTTGGGGGGAATTAGGAACTAGGGTATCTGATGTATGGAAGGAGGGTTTGACTTCTGATCGGAAGTGGAGGAGTGGCTATAAATGGTGGCTCGGGATGGATGGCAGTGGTGACGTAGTGACTTAGAGAGGAGCTCGAGGTAGTTGGCGGCGGTTGGCGAATACGAGGACGTGGAAGGGTCAGTCGGAGACAACGGAGAGGAGACGCCAGTGTTGAGGAAGGTTGGGTGAGGCAGGCTCGTGGTGTTCGAATGACGAGGCTGGACACCTGAGGAGGGGGCTTGCTTCGCTGCTGAAGGTTGAGTTGTGTGTAGCTAGGAGGGCCTGACCTTGAGGTCAACGACAAAGAGGACGCTTTGTGGGATTTGGTCGATGAGCTTATCAAACTTGAGGCAATAGTAAAGAAGTAATATTGGAGTTGGGTATCAGGTGAGTCCTTTTTTTTAGATGACGATGGTGGTTGATTTGGTGTGGACTTCGACAAGGGTGTGGCGGAGATGATGGTGATGGGATGGTGGTCGGTGCGACGATGATGGTGAAATGATGATCTGAGCAGTGGCATTGGTGGGCGATGTAGGTGATGATGATGGAACTCGGTGTCGGTGATATAGAGATCATCGACGGAGCGGAGCCAAAACTCTAATACTACCTCATATAGAAAAATTGATGTAGGTATCTTCCTACGTTCATAGTAGATTGGCGGAAGCGAAGCAATATTATTAGTCTTAAATAAAACTAGTACAGCGAAGCCATTATATATGCTTTACAAAATTTGGAGAAGAAATCTAATCCTAAATAAGCCCTACTAAATCTAATCCTAAATAAGGCCTACTAAATCTAATCCTAAGAAAGAAAATATCTTAGTCTAATCAAGCTTAAAGGTTTTACTAGATTTGCTAGGTTGAAATGTGCTGATGGAGGGTGGTACGATGTTGAAGTGAAACGAGAATAATCAACACCGCCGAAACGGATGTTATAGGTGTTCGAATCCACGAACGATTTCACTGGAGTCCAACAGAAAAAGTGAACAGATCAATAAAAAGTATTAATATTATTGGCCTTAAATAAACTAGGGATAACGAAGTCATTATATGGGCTTTACAAAACTTAGAGGAGAGAAATCTAATCACAATCCTAAATAATGCCTACTACATCTAATCCAGAGAAAGAAAAGATATTAGTCAAATCAAGGTCAAAGATATTACCGGATTTGTTGCATGCATAAATTATCAAATTAAATTCTAGACCAATCCTATTTTTTTTGTAAAATCTTATACAAATTTGACAATATACAGAATTCCTTGAAACGGGTTGGACTCGCCAACCAATTGGTCATGTTTACCGATTGTGTTCTTGCATCACCTTGTGTACTGCACGTCCTAAAAACTACAAAAGTAGGCGGTTTCTATCTGTATATTCCATGCATCAAGTGTTCCAAAAAGTGGATGAATTTCAAGTTATTATAAATTTTGCTAGTCTGATCTAACTTCAAGCATGAGATTACAACATGCAGATAACTGAACTTTTATTTATATAGGTTTAGGAATGTGTAGATAGAGATGAATGGTGTCATTCATGTTTTGGACATCCATATTAGGCCATCTCACAGTAAGGGTTCTATGTCATCATATATATATATATATATATATATATATATATATATATATATATATATATATACACCCAATTTGACATCTAAAAAAATACGCAATCTCAACCGCACGTCATTTGAAATCAATGGTTCAGGTTTAAATGCATACCAAATTTACATTCCTGGATGTCAAAATTGACATGCATGCTAATTAATAGTAGGTTGTATTAATTAGTGGGATTTTCAATTTGACATGCATGCTAATTAATACAAATTACTCTATCAAATCTGAATCATTAATTTCAAATGACGTGCAGCTGAGATTGCATGTTTTTTTAGATGTCATCTGATCCCGATCATATATATATATATATATATATATATATATGAGTGTATATGTGATTTATTTTAGTGTCTTACCTACTTATGCTTAAACTGTCCCCTAATCTTCAACTTGTATATTTTCCACTTCCTCAAACTTCCAAAGCATTAGGAGACTAGACCTTTTATTTTCAGTTTTTTGAAAAATTTCATGGATCTTATTATTCAAGGTATAGCGAGTTTCTGGCGGGTTTCTTAGAAGCATTATACTTTTATGCGAGAGAAAACACCCTTTTTATGTATTTTGGCTCGTGTTTATTAGCCTTAGTTTAGTCCCATATAAGAAATAATAGCCTTAGTTTAGTCTCAAATAAGAAAGATTCTAAGAAGGCATCTATATTCTCTCTTATATATTGTACTTTTCTTTCATAAAATGAAGACCATTATGTTGAGCGTTGAGCAGTGTTCTAAAATTCACTAGGCGATTCGGTGCGACCGAGGGCCACCCAGGCTTCCTAGGCGTTGAGCTGATTTTTTTTTTTTTTTGAAATTTGAAATTTGAAATCCATAATACAAATTTAAAATTTGAAATCCAAACATGTTATAAATCTATGATACAATTCATAATTTTTTTAAAAATTTGAGATTTGAAATATATATTACAAATTTGAAATTTTAATGTTCTAAATCTATATCCAATATTAAAATCCAAACAACATATCCATAATACAAGTAAGAATAAAAAAAAATAAAAAAAAAATCAAAAAATCTCAAAATCGGAACAACCACACAGGTCTAAACATGCCTGCCTAGGCGCTGAACATGTCCGAGCATGCGCACATGGAGGCCGAATATGGGATTTTAGGTTCGGCCGACGGCTGCCTACCCCAATTTTTAGAATACCGATGTTGAGCAAATTTCTCAACATGGCATCATAACATGATTACTTTTTGACCTAACTTTTTTACTTCCACCAAAACCTAGCTATCATCTCTTTCCTCTAGCCTACCGAAAACCCTAACCCTAGCATTGTCCCTCTTTCCTAAACCTAACCCTATCGAAACCCTAATCCTAGTCGTCGTCCCTGTTCATAATCGAAACTGCCCTAACACTACCAGCAACCCTACTACTAAACCTAACCCTAGCTGCAACTACTGCAACAACGAGTCTCCTTCCCCTTGTTCCTTTCCGTTTAGCACTCGATCCATTGCCGCTTCCCCGCCGCTGTAGTAGAAGCCCCTGATCCCCTCCTCCATCATCTTCTTCCTCCTAACCCTCAATAGAAGCCCATCCTACACCATCCTTATCACCTCTCACTCTCCTATACCCTAAACCATTGCCTAACTCTTTCACCCTTCTTCTTTACTCACTGTTGGCCAATCACACGTGTTCAATCTGATCCATCCATCCTTTCTACCTTAAAAGAGCCCTAACCCTAACTCAATGTTTGATCTCTACCTTCTTTTCATGACCTTTCTAATCCCAGATTCTCAATCGTCTAGATACATTTTAATCTCAACCTTCTAGGTTTTCTTCCCCTATGATATCAGCTCTCCAAGGTATTCTCTATTTTAATCTCATCTATTATCTCCTTCAGTCTTAGACTTTCTAACTCCAAAATTCTAAACTCTTCACCCAAATTCTTACCTGCCATCTGGTATCCCCCCTTAAATTTCACCAAACTTTTCATCCAAACTCCTACACCTTATTCGCCCCAAATCTTATATGTAGGATTCTATTTCTAATGGGAGCTAGTTCGGTCAACCATTCTCTAATGGATACCTAACGACTTGACATAGTATCTCATGTTATGTAACCTATGATATTGGCTATCATATTGAGTCATTACTAGTCTTGACAGAATACACAATGACCAATTGGATACTCCCATATATATATATATATATATATATATATATATATATATATATATATATATATTGGAAAATGTAACAACTCTATAAATGAGGATAATTGTCCTCCAAGTACCACTTACAAACCCTCACTCGTCTGTGATAAACAAATCCAATCAGAGACGCCCTATGCTTGGAACTAAAGAGAAATCTTTCTTTTAGTGACCAAGTAGCTTATATCTTCCTCAATACTCAGATCTATAGAAATCTCAGAATTTTGGTTACCTTCGAAAATTCTTGTATTCCGTTCTCGCCATAGGTGCCACACGGTACAGAGCAGCCAGAGGCGAGCTGTGTGAAACCACTGGGGTTACGAATTTTTAGTCCGTTAAATTGGTTGAAAGTACCAGCTAGAGTATCTTGCCTACTGATCGGAATGCCGAGAACGTCCAGTTGCTTCTGCCAGATGAATGCGCTAAAACGGCAGCAGAAGAACATATGAGAGTTGGATTCCTCATTATCGTTGCAAAGAGGGCATCCAGTGTTGGTACTCAGTATCCCGAAGCGATTCAGTCTGTCAAGGGTGAGTAGTCTGTCCCGAGTAGCTTTGTACAGACAATAGTTGAATTTGGGAGGGGAATGTTTCGGCCAGATAAATTCTAACCAATTTGACTTCGGGAATTTATCCCGAACTCTCTCGTAAGCTTCACTAAGGTTAAACTTACCTTGGCCAGGGCTTCCCCAGTTCCAGTAATCTTGCTCTGCAGTGCTATTAATTTGAATTTGTTTGATCTCCGTTTACAGCCTTCTATTGATACCGCCAAACCTTTGTTTCCAATTTCTATTGTAGATCAGGGAGCTAACTCTTGCATCGTCGTGGAGAGTAGTGAAAGTATTCCCGCCTACAATATCGAGTCCACTGCGATCGGATATCCAGGGGTCGTGCCATAAGTCGGTCTCATTACCGTTTAAAATCACCCGAAAGATACTTGGTTTGGTATTATCTCGCTCATTTAGAATAGTCTTGAAGATCACATAATAATTACTATTCGACGGGTGCGTCCAGTAATTAGAGTTGTGCATGTACCTATTTTATAGCCAAATCACCCATAAAAACTTTCCTTCGATAAAACGCTATATGAGTTTGGCCGCCGCAACCTCGCATAGAGTGGATAGTGAACGCAAATCGACACCCCCTTCGTCCCTAGGCCTGCACAAGTCCTTCCAAGCCATGGTTTGAAGACCTCCGCGCCAAACGAAGTTGGCACAGAACTTTTCGATTTGTCGAATCGTCTTAGTGGGTAGAAGAATTACTTGGAGACAAAAAGCAACTATGGTGTTGATCACAGCTCGGACTAATTCGATCCGACAGCCAAACGAGAGAAGATTGGCTTGCCACCCCTCTAGCCGGTGCTGGATGCTCTGGATCAGGTTCGTGCACTTTGCATGTCTTGCATAGGAAATAGACAAAGGAGTACCGAGGTACCTAGCCGGTAGAAGGCCCACTTCAAGTTAAAGGATACTAGACTTTTCAGCTTTGGAAATGCACGTTCGATTGAAAAACATGCGACTCTTGTCCACATTTAAACGAAGCCCAATATTACACCCAAATTCAACCAAGATCTCTGCTAAATTGAAAATCCCCTGTTCGGTCGGCTTGAGGAAGACGAGGAGATCGTCGGCGTAAATGAGGCGAGAGATGATAGGGGACACGAACTTATAAATAGGGACAAATCTCTGGCAGAGGACGACAACATCCAGGAGATTAGTAAAGTGCTCCATGACCAAGGTGAAAAAGGTAGGAAGACAGCGGGTCGCCCTGACGAAGGCTCCGGTTACTATGGATAATTCCTACGGGTTTCCCTTTGATCAAAATCGAGAAAGAAGGCTTTGAAATGCACTCAAATGCTCTGAAAATCTACTGCTCATCGAATCCCATGGCTCTTATCATATGACACACAAAATCCCTATTGACGATGTCATAGGCCTTTCTCAAGTCCAATTTGACACAAGACTTGTCACTGCCAACCTTATTGAATTCTCTCACCATTTCATAGGCAATGAGGCAATTTTCATATATGCTCCTCCCCTCGATAAATGCCGACTGATTATGCGATATGAGGCTAAACACTATTTTCCTTGTGCTGTTGCACATCAAATGAGCGATATCTTTGTAAATAAAGTTACAGCAGGAGAAGGTCTAAATTCGGACAACAAAGACGCACCCTCGGCTTTAGGAATAAGGGTAATGAACGTGTGGTTCAACTGTCGAAGGAATTTACCTGTTCGGAAGAAATCCCTTACGACTTCAAGAACTAGGATCTTAACTCTGTCCCAATGGAGTTGGAAGTACCTATCATTGAATCCATCGGGTCCCGAAGATTTATTGTGGTTAGAGGACATGACAATCTCCTCAATATCCATGAGAGTAATCGGCCCAAGGAGTAGCTTATTACCAATATGGGTAACAACTCTTGCAATTAACAGCCGGGAACTGATCACAGTAATCACTTTGATTATAGAGGTCCGAAAAGAACCTGATGTCGTTTTCAACATCGGCAGAGTTATCCAGAAGGGTATCGCTAGGGGATATGAGTTGAGCGATATTATTCCTGTTCTGCCTGGCTCGGATAACTCCGTGGAAAAATTTAGTACATTTAGCGCCGTCGATCAACCCGTCACACTTAGCCCTTTGCTTGAGTTGGATTTCGTCGAACAATTGAAGCCTACTCACCTCTTATTTAAGAGTTTTTTCTAGTTTGATGAGATCCCTGTCGTTGGTATGTTGAATTTCAAGCTGGGTGCTTTCAAGTTCCTTTTCTTTCCCGGCTAAGGAGGTCGAAGGCTTGTCGAACTCCAGAACTTCAGACTCGCCTTCACTGACTTGAGTTTTTGGACTAGCCGATATTGGCTAAATCCCTTCACCTGAGTGCTCCAGCCTAGCTCCACAGTGCGGTCGTAACCCTCACAAATGTACCAAGCGTTATTATATCGGAAAGTGGTGCGGGACTCTCTAGCCAATGTAGGGAACTGGATGAGCAAGGGCGTATGATCGCTCGTGGCTGCGGGGAGGCACTCAACAACCCATTCTGGGAAGTTATCAAACCAGAGGGAATTCCCAAGTGTCCGATCTAACTGGCATTCATTGAGATTATCGGGAGACTGGTTGTTCCATGTCCAAACATGACCAGAACGTTGCAGGCAAGCCAAACCAGATCTGAGGACGCAGGACTGAAAATCTTCCAGGATCGGAGTTGGCACTCTCTTACCTCCTCCCTTCTCGTGATTGAACATAATCGCGTTGAAGTCCCCAAGGATTAACATAGGTTTGGATTGACCAACCATTCTACTCATAGTATTTTTGTCGAGCCAAAGGCGTTGCCGGAGAGAGCGATCATTATTGAAACCATATACCGCGCCAACAACCATATTCATCCCTCCAGGATTGGTGAATTCCATCACTAAGAGCTGTTGAGATTTAAAACAAAGTTTTCCCTTCCACCCTTTCTTATCCCACATAATCCAGATGCGAGCCATGTTACATATATGACGGTTATTAACAACATCCCAGTTGTTAGGAATCCTACGATCGAGAACCTTCGACGATTTGATTTTGGATTCAAGGATGATAGTAATGGAACAACTATATCTTTTCATATGGTCCCGTATGCTTTTCCATCTACCTAGTGAGTGGCTCCCCTCACATTCCATGCTATAATCGACATTAACAACTAGAAGGGGTTCCTCCGGAAGATCTTGCACTCATCCGTTGAGGTATGGATGAATCCTCTTCACTGTTGAGGCTTGGGCTACTGTCTCCTTTATGCTTCACACTATTTTCCTGGACCACTGCTGCCCACAGAGGGTTGTCCTTGGTGAGTTTGCTATTTTCTCCGCTGCTACTTTTTTTTCAGGTTGGTCCTTATAGGGTCTTTGGTGGAGTTTGGAGGTGGATTGATAGGGGTACTCTGCTTCCTATGCTTATTCGTGAAAGGTATGGGGTTGTCTGTGGCCTCTTCATTAGACAATGTTAGGTGCCTATTGGAAAGGGGGTATGTGTGTTGGTTCGTGTCTGCAAACTCCACAAGTTGGGAGGATGGGTCCTCTGCTGGGGTTATAGCTTTAACTATCGTTCCTTGTCCATGCCTCTTTCCTAGGATGGATTGGACCTGCTCCTTGTCTTCTTGTGCACATCCTTGTGTGTGTTCAGTCATATTGTGATGTTCATTGCTCCCTCTGTTTTCGTTGGTTGTCTCCGCTTCATCGTTGGGACTAGTAGAGTCTAATTTCTCGTCCATTGTAGTGTCTTCCGCTGAAGGGGAGAGCTCAGTTGGAGCTACTTCGTTGTTTTGGTATCAGGCAAATCTGTTTCCTCTCTAACTATAATAGGCTCATTGGATCTCCTGCAAACCTGTTGGAGATGACCGAAGTTGTGGCACGAAAAGCATGACGGAGGCACACATTCGTACGCCACCTTTTGTGAATAAAACTGGCCTGAGGGAACGACATATTCGACCGAATGGGGTAATTCTTTGTTTGCTTCGATCTCGATAAACACTCAAGCATAGGAAAGTCTAGATTTTTGGTTGGTCGCTTCGTCGGCTTTAATCGTTGTTAGAGTTATTTTATTTTGTTATTTATCATATGAGGGTATAATAGTAATTGTGGGTGTATTGCATATCAATATAAATAGACATGAGATACGACATAGGGTTTTATGTCCTTGCAATCTCCTTTCTCATATTCTTTCTTCTCCTACTTTTCTCCTTCTCTCCTCTCCATCTCCAAACTTCACTTGGTATCAGAGCATATTTTGAAAGTACTTTACATCCCATCCACGACAGGGCCGATCGAACTCGGCCGTGAGTTCGACAGGGGTTTGGGGCGGCATGTCCGATTTTTTGTTGTTGCTATTTTTCTTACACTTTTCATGATTTGCCGTTCGTCGTTTGTGGTCGTTCGTGGTTATTCGTGGTTCGTTTATGAGATCTAGGGTTTCTACATATCTCCGTTGGTTGTTCGTCGTCAGTTGAGGTTCGTTGTGAGATCTAGGGTTTCAAAGATCTCGTCTTTCTGTTGCATCTGCAAGTATAGTGGGGACCGAATCTTCTGGCGAGGTTAATAGTGATGGTGGTAGCGGAGGTGGTTCTCCTTTTACTGTTATTCATAATGATGAATTGGGAAAGTCGATTACAGCAGTGAAACTCAATGGTGCAAACTACCTTGCCTGGTCCAAGTCTATCAAAGTGGTGTTAAGGGCGAAGAAGTTGAAGTTTTTGACGAAGAATCCCTGCCTGAAACTTCCGCTGGGTATGAAGATTGGATGAGTGCAGATGCATACGTTATGTCGTGGTTGTGGCATAGTATGGAGCCGCATATCGCTGCTAATGTTCAGTGGTGTGAATCAAGCAAACAGATTTGGGCATGGAAGAATCATATTCGCAGAAGCGAAACGTTGTCCGTATCTATGAATTGTACGAGTTATTGTTTAATACAAAGCAAACTGGAAAGCCTGTGAATGAATATCTGGCTTCAAAGAAGGCTTTATGGGAGGAACTGCTTCAATATCATTATGTTATTACTGATTTGAAGGAAGCTCAGAGACAGAAGGAAGAGTTTCATGTTTCACTTATCCTAACCGGTTTGGATCCTGCGCTCGAACCTTATAAAGCTCAAATCCTTGCTGGTGAACAGTTATCTACGATGGCAGATACTTTCTTCCGTCTTAATCGTTCATTTCTGGGACATAGTTCTGTGGTGCGGAGTACTGACTCTTCTGTCCTAGTTTCTAGTCCTGTTGGTCGTGGTGGTGGACGTGGTAGTGGACGTGATAGTGGAGATGGTGGTCGTAGTTTTGGTTGAGGAGGAGGCCATGGTGGTAGAGACAATGGTCGTGTGGTGGCCGTGGTGGTGGCCGCTGTGGTGGTGGTGGCCGTGATCAACCACGGAAGTATAACTATTGTGGAATGCTCGGTCATGTCGAAGACTATTGTTGGGACAAGTGGGACAAACCATAATATTCACATCAAGTGCATGATGAAAATATGCAGTCACAGGTCACCACTTATGCTCCCAGAGATGATACTTCGGGTTTCAATCAGACTTCAACGTCCGATACCTCATCTCCATTTGAACAGATCCTCCAGAAGTTGAATGCGCTTGCTACTACCACCTCCCAACCTACTACAACCATGACACATATAGGTAATTCTGCTTTTGTGACAACCCAGTCATCATCCACCTCTTGGGTCATCGACTCAGGAGCAAGCTCTCATATGTCTGGTATAACCTCTTACATGTGTCCATGGATTATCATGACAAGCTTGATGCTGACATGGGAGAGTTATTTGAGGATGTTGGATATTATAGAAGTTTGGTTGGCAAACTTATATATCTTACTGTTACTCGACCCGACATCACATATGCACTTGGAGTAGTTAGTCAGTTTATGCATGCCCCTCGGCAACCATATTGGGAGGCTATCTCTCGCATTCTTCGATACTTGAAGGGTGCACCTGGAAATGATTTGTTGTACAAACCTTACCAGCTGCTTACGGTGACGGGATTCAGTGATGCTGATTGAGCAGGTAGTCGCAGTGATAGGTCTACTTCTGGCTATTGTACGTTTGTAGGTGGCAATCTTATCACGTGGCGTAGTAAGAAGCAAAATGTTGTGGCTCGTTCTAGTGCAGAAGCCGAGTACCGTACGATGGCTCATACAACTTCTGAGATGATGTTGGTGCAGTCTCTTCTTCATGAAATAAGAATTATGATCCCTATTCCGATGGAGATATATTGTGATAATCAGTCGGCAATGTTTATCGCAAGTAATCTGGTGTTTTATGAACGCACGAAGCATATCGAGGTGGATTGTCATTTTGTTCGTGATTTGTTGCTGAAGAAACAGATTGTCACTCCTTATGTTCGGTCAGAGGATCAATTAGGTGATATCCTCACCAAACCACTTGTTCGTGGTCTATTTTCTGATTTATGTAGCAAGCTGGGCATGTCTGATATATATGCTCCTGCTTGAGGGAGAGTATTAGAGTTATTTTATTTTGTTATTTATCATATGAGAGTATAATAGTAATTGTAGGTGTATTACATATCAATATAAAGACATGAGATGCAACCTAGGGTTTTATGTCCTTGCAATCTCTTTTCTCATATTCTCTTTTCTCATACTTTTCTCCTCCTCTTCTCTCTATCTCCAAACTTCACTATCGACATACTGATTAAGCTAGCAAGTTTCATCAGCATGGTGATGCTCTAGTACTGGATGGGCAATTCAGGGAATCTATCGTCCATCTCTTTAGGATTATCAATCTGTCGTCGAAAGTCCAGGGTCTGTCTTGGAGAATTTGTTCCGCATCTTCCTCCATGCCAAACTTGACAAAATAAAATCCATTTTTCCTAGATAAGAACTCCATCGTACCTCGCGGGTGCTCGCGGGTGCCACACCCGATTCACATAGGCGGTGATTTGTCCGTAGAAAGGCTTGTCACCCAAGACGTAAAGAACCATAGTACTCTTCCAATACTCGTCCGTCTCCTCGAGATCCTCTGCTATGAATTTTGCCATCGGACGTCCCTCTACTTCCACTGAGTCGACGAATTGCATCTCCGCCTTCTGGCTAACGATATTGGATCGGCACATATCCGTCCAGGTCTTGCCGACTTGCCCCTCGACAGTTCCCACTCTGAATAGATGCTTATTTGTGCGATGCATTGTTTTGGAGATAGGTTTTGCTTGTCTTGCTTGGGTCCCAATGGATTCCTTTTGTCCCATTGACTGAGCAAAGATGTTAGCCGAAGGAGCACGGGGATGGGGTATATGGGATAAACTTGGGGCTTTACCTCTCCGGCTCGGTCCGCGATAGCTATAGTCCCCCGCACGATGCCTGGCGTCCACTCTCAAATGGTCAGGAAGTATATGAGGTGGGGTGACAACCTCCGCTTAGGCTTGGTTATATCGATTTGGTAAATTGGGACGGCGGTGACGACTTACTGTGGTCCACCCGTCCGCCATCATCTTCTTCGAGCTCTCCCCATCCTGCTCGTTCTTTTTTCCTTCGTCTCTAGCTGTTCCGGGATCCCACGCATCTTCTTTTTTAGATCTGCCGCCTCGACCTCTGGGTTGGGGAGTAGACCAAGCTTCTATTTTTTTTTCTTTTTTCCCCATATATATATATATATATATATATATATATATATATATATATATATATGAAAAAAATGGATATGGACCATAGGCTCATTTCCTACATGAGCCAATCCACATGTGGACCAATAGGAATGTAGTGTACTAGTGCACATGGACGCATATGGGATGTAGGAATATATTCCTATTGGTCCACATGTACATGGCTCATATAGTATTCCGTTTACCCTATATATATATATATATATATATATATATATATTATTTCGTTCCAAACATGCAGTTTAATATCATATGTCGTAATCATATATATATATGCTTTGAATATGCACTTAGGACTTAATTTGGACTTTATCACAATAATAAAAGAGAAATGATAAAAGCCATAATGATATTTAGTCATACATTACTATTATGAAATAAAAGAGTATAACCATAGTCCACATAACAAAGTGGGTTGCCTTGTGGACACAATACTAACAATACCTATATTCATAAACATTTATACCCAACCCATCATCCAGACTATGACCTACCAAGTGACATGGAGAACTGCTCGGCTATGTGAATCTCCCTCTGATGTTCTCTTTACCCACCTGACTAATCGGCTACCCGCTACATCCAGTAGACTGATCAGTCATCCGATCAGCTCTCTAACAACATTCTTTTCCTTGGTTGTGGCATGGTTCACAGGATCGATTTTGAAATCATTACTTAACCGTCATAATTGGCATCTCAGGACGGTTTCAATGATTCTGAATTGGTTGGTTATGGTAGTTCTGGTAATTTCAGCGGCTTCTATATCAGTATCGACCTATACCGCGAACTATGGTTGTGGTGTGTTATTCCAGTCTCCTATACTCTTCTTCGGTGGTATTCTCTAGTTCATATTTGTCTTCATGGCTTCTTGTCAATGTTGTTCGCAACCATATCCTACGCGTCATGACCCTCTCTCTCAATTGAAGCAATGATCTCGGATCATCCCTTTCCTTATAATGTGCACTTACCAGACATGCATTCCCAAATTATCTCACAAACGAACCATTGTTTGACAACTATTGCTCTCCGACTTCATAATAATACCAAGGTGTTCTCCTGGCTTCTCAACTCCAAGGATGATTCTTGCTCTAACGCGGTTATGTCATACTGCCTAAGAAATAATTGTCCAACTTTGGTCTCTCTTCTCATCTGCGGCTAGTCTTCAACATATATCTGACTCTTCTTCTCTGATCTGCTCCTCTCTTATAGATCAGGTCACCACTCATCTCCTTCTTACTGCGGCGGAGACCGAGTTTCTATTATTTACCCTCGGGGTAGGGGCCACTTTGATTGTCGTGCTGGCCGTTGTTCTATGTATTGTTTCCATTGTGGTAATGCGGAGTCCCTTGTTGTCTACTACATGACTTTTGAGCCACTATACTAGTCAGATCTTGGCTTTTGTTGTTACCTTTGCTACTTCATTCTCCACTTTCTCCTCAGGGTCTTTCGCTTATACCAGCCGAAGCAATTAAGCTTCCCTGTGAATCCATCTCTACTTGCATCTGATATAACATGCTTATATCGTTCCATTCATTAGGGTGGCTAACATGGATTATTTGCTCTGGTACTGTACCACTTGCATCTAATCTCCAATTCTACTCAGTTATTGTGGATCTTGGTTCGTGTTTTAATCTTCTTCCACTTACCACCTTACTCGATTTCACAACTGTCCCGTCACCTTTTCTCCTTCTTCCTTTGCAATTAGGGAACACGTACTTAGACCATCATTTATGAGGGATGCACAACTAATGCGCTATATTGATTGGATGCTCAACTCTTCGTACTTCCGTCTCGACTATTAATCGGCATAGTAGGCTTGGACATCTTTCCCTCTCCACTCTGAAAATGATGCTTCCAAAATTCTTTCTGCTACACGTATGAAGTGCATGTTCTAGGCAAGCACCATCAAATATTTTTTCCTGTTATAATGCATATGACCCCTTTTCCTCTGTTACATTTGGATATGGGCCCATACAATTTGCAGAGTTCTTGGGAATTTTATTAATTTGCTACATTTGTTGATGATTATTTCCAGAGGACTTAGTTATTATGGGATCGCTTTAAAAGTCTCTAATTTTCTGACGTTTTCAGTAAAATACATATGCAGTTTTCAACTACTACTAAAGTCTACGCACCGAGCTTGAATGTATCAAAGTCAGAATTTCTAAGATCTCTGTTCAACTTATAGGATTATTCAAAAGAATATTATTCCCTAAACAAAAATCTATATTTACTTGAGGTTACACTTTCCTTAACTTATGACTTGTCATCTTATTAACTTGCCGATTGCTATTCTTGACAATCAATCTCCTTTTTTTATTCAATCTCTCCAAAAAGTTATTCTCGATGGTTCCTAAATTCTTAGAAGCCAGAAACTTCTAGGAGATCAATAAATCTCAGTAAGAACCTCGATTCGGCAGTTCTTACTTGGGAGCTCGTTTTCCGGTGACGGGAGCATGTTTCTCCGGCGACATGAGCGCTTCCCATAGTATGACCGTAATTTTAAATGAGGACATAAATTGTTGAGTTATGTGTTAAGTTGAGTTTAGTCCCACATCGAATAGACTAATAGGGAGAGGGGTTAGCCTCTCCTATATAATGTACTCCCCTCTCCTCTTAATGAATCAATCTATCATTCCTATTTGACATGGTATCAGAGCCATAACCCATCCACCTCTCTCTCTGCCACAAAAAAAAAAAACTCTACCCCAAACCCTAGCCGCCAACCCCAATCCCCCCTTCAGCCCCCCCTCTTTCCACCCGTTCCCTGCCTGCTTCCCTGGCGCTCTCTGCCTCTCTGCCGCCAGCCCCCACCCCCCCTCCGCCTCCCTGCCGACCCCCCTCTTGTACGCTGTTCCCTCCTGCTCAAGCAGGCCGCCAGCACCCCCGTCCCCAGCCCTCCTCCGCTGCCCCCGACCCTACGTGCAGCCCAAAAACCCTAAACCCGAACCCTCAGTCGCCGTCCCTCCTTCTTGTCTAAACCCTAATTTCCAAAAAAAATCGTATATCGAAGCCAAAAGGTAGACAATAATTTGTTTGCACAACCTATGTTCCTAGATGACGACTTCAGGAGCGTATATCGAAGCCAGAGGGTAGACAATGATTTGTTTGCACAACCTCTGTTCCTAGATTGCGGTTTCAGGAGTTAACAAAGAATAGACAAGTTGCTTGTTTACGTGGATCTTTGTTTCTGTCCTACCCTGATATCTACATCAGGATCTATACAGAGAGTGACATGGATTACCTCTGTGACCTGGCTTGTGTGATCCCCATACGATATCTACTTTCCATTCTCGTGCCGGTTCTGGCCACGTTGAAAGCGCATTGGTAAAGTTGATGTGATTATTGGGGTTAGGAAGATCCAGCGACAGTCGGATCAACTGTAGGATGACTAACATTGATGCAACTAGCAGTGCTACTACTACCGGTGTCGGGAACGCATTGGCGGGACCAACGAGCACTGGCACGGCGATTTCTTCAATTCAACTCGTCGATCGGCGGTTGGACGGACCAGATGGCTACTCAACATGGTGGAAGAATGAGAAAATACTTCGGAGAATGAGGTTGTCCAAGCATTTGACTGACAACCCTCCGGAGACGACTGATCCCACATTTGAGCAGTGGGAGACAGATGATAGTCGACTGTTTACACAGTTGATGAACTCAATGGAACTATCGGTGGAGGACATGGATCAGAACACGGACACGGTAAAAGAGTTATGGGAGGTCCTATCGACGGCGTTTGATGGAAAATGCGACTTATCTCGTATCTACGACTCGGTCGTCGGCGTATACCGGATGAAACAGGACGACAAGTCTCCTATGGATAACTTTCGGGCCTTTAAGGCTATGGTCGATGAAGTTGACCGTGTATTACCTCTGACGACGGATATCAATGAAGCAAGGGCTCAACGGGAGCAGCTTCATGTCATGGCATATCTTGTCTCTCTTCGTCCTGATGCAGACTCACTTCGCTCTTAGATCATTGCTGGAGCTGAGGTTCCATCTCTAATGGAAGCTTATTTTCGTGTCCTACTGGCAGCAAAGGTCGTCGAGACCTCTCCAAGTGATGCTTCCGCTGTTCGATCTGTTCTGGGATCCGCTCGTATTGGATTTCGTGGTGGACGACGTGGTGGCCAGAATGTTGGCTGTGATGGTGGACGAGACATTGGCGGTCGTGATGGAGGTCGATTGTGCACCTGCTTCAACTGTGGTCTACAGGGTCATTTCCAGTGGCAGTGTACTAAAACTTTTGCCGCCAATGTCACCTAAGATATTCCTGATTTTGGCGGCTGATCCGTACAAATGACTGATGAAGCATATGCAGACTTTGTTGAGTTCCAAGATCAACGTTGAGGTGAAGCTTCTACTTCTGGGTCCACCGCAAGGTACTCAGCGGTATGTGTGGTATAGTCGAAGCAGTGAGTCCTTGATTCTGGTGCGTCTGCTCACTTGACAGGCAACGTAGGTATGATACGAAATTATATACCGGTTGGTCGTATGTCTAATATTATATGTGTCAACGATGGTTCGCTGACAGTCCGTAAAAAATAATTTTTTCGTCTTCTTCGGAACTGTCACTACATTCTGTATTACATACACCTGAAAACCCATTCAGCTTACTCTCAATTAGTCGGATTACTCGTGATATGCATTGCTCGGTAACATTCTTTCCTGATGGTGTATTTTTCAGGACCTAAAGACTGGAAAGACTATCGGTAAGGGGCATGTGCCTGGAGGCTTGTACCTGTTTGACGAACCTTCCTCTGTTGTCTGTGCTGGTGTGAAACTTGATCCTTTTGAGTTACACTGGCGGTTAGGACATCCTTCTGTCCAACAACTCCAGAAATTGTACCCATTTTTAGGTGCTTCATGTTCTTTTCAGTATGAGTCATGTAGTTTGGTTAAGCATCACCGGTTTCCTATTCGGTCAGTCAAAATAAAGTTGCTTCCGCTCCTTTCGAGTTGGTGCATTCCGATATATGGGGACCTTGTCCGGTTGAATCTGTGATGGGATTCAAGTACTTTATTACCTTTGTTGATGACTACTCGCCTCTCACTTTTGTTTATCTCATGAAAAATTGTTCCGAATTATTTAACATTTGGTGCAATTTTTATGCGGAAATCAAAACACAATTTGGTGTTCCGATTAAATACGTTCGCAGTGACAATGGTCGTGAGTATGTTTCATGAGTTTGTTTCACATCTGTATCGGAATGACATCATCCACCAAACTTCATGTCCTTAAATACCACAACAGAATGGTGTGGCTGAACGCAAGAATCGTTACCTCTTAGAAATAACGCGTGCTCTTATGTTCCAAGCACGTACTCCAAAAAGATTTTGGTCGGATGTCGTTCTCACGGCTTGTTATCTAATTAATCGCATGCCGTCGTCTGTTCTCAATGTCGATACTCCTCTCTCTCTCGGTTATATCCCAAACGAGAGCCGTTTCCTTTATCTCTCCGAATCTTTGGTTGCTTGTGTTATGTTAGGGATACCCGACTAACTCTTTCTAAACTAGATCCAAAGGCTATCCAATGTATTTTTCTTGGGTATCCTAATGATCAGAAATGGTATCGATATTTTTTTTCAGTCTTGAAGCGATATTTCTCCCGGGATATTACTTTTGTTGAAACCGAGTTTTCTCCACTTCCACAAACTATTGATCCGGTTCCACAAGTTTACCCAGAAGAAGATTTTTTGTTGTTTCCTGTTCAAACACAACAACCCCTCGTAAGGATGCCCTCCCTTACCGAGTCAGTCTTCCGGTCCTATGGTCCGCACACACCGGCTCCGTCAGTACCAGCATCGTCGGAACGAGTTTCGTCTATAGTGTCTGTGGACACAATGCCTTCATCCTCCTCTAGCTCCACTGATTTGCTTCCGCCTGATTCGCCCGCTCGACCTCGTCGTACATGTCGTGATCATCCATTGTACGTTTACAATTACAAAGGGCTTGCGAGCCACACACAATCATTGGTGGCGACTATTAATGGGATTCGGATTTCCAATTATGCAGAGGGACGGTCTTAAACATCCCGGCTGACGTGCTGCTATGGAAGAGGAAATGAAAGCACTTCGGGAGAACCATACATAGAACTTGGTTAATTTATCTCGTGGTAAGAAGGCGGTGGATTGCAAATGGGTGTTCAATATTAAGATAAAACCGGATGACACTCTTGAGCGCCTGAAGGCTCGTCTGGTAGCAAAAGGTTATTCTCAGACCTATGGTGAGGATTATTTTGAGACATTCTTCCCAGTTGCTCGAATGACCTCTGTGCGCGTCCTCTTGGCCTTAGCTGTTCGTTATGACTGGCCGTTGCTACAGTTGGATATCAAGAATACATTTCTTTATGGAGATCTTGACGAAGAAGTATATATTGTACAACCTTCCGGGTTTGTTGCAAGGGAGGGTAAAGTGTGTCATCTGCGGAAGGCCCTTTATGGTTTCAAATAATCTCCTCGTGCATGGTTTGGTCATTTCACAAATGTGGTTACTCAGTTTGGCATGTGCCAATCAAAGAAGGATCATTCAGTATTTTACCGTCAGACATTAGCTTGAAGAATACTACTCGGTGTCTATGTGGACGATATTGTGATCACATGAGACGACAATCATGGCATTGCAGAACTAAATAAGTTTCTAGGAGAACAATTTCAAACCAATGATTTTGGATCGTTGAGCTATTTTTTGGGCGTAGAAGTCACACGGGGTAAGCGGGACATTGTAATATCTCAGAGAAAATATGTGCTTGACATCCTAAATGATGCAGGAATGATGCAAGCTAAGGGAACAACATCGCCCATGGACTCAAGGATAAAGTTACTTTCCGACGAGGGGACACTGTTGACCGATTCGGATCAATATCGTCGAGTAGTTGGAAAACTCAACTACTTGGCCGTTATGACTCATCCAGACATTTCTTTTGCCGTCAGTGTTGCAAGTAGATTCATGTCTTCACCACGAGTTCCACATTGGGAGGCAGTTCTCAGAATTCTGCGCTATCTAGTTCAGAATCCGGAAAAAGAAATTCGGATAAAGAATAAGGGGCATACTTATGTTGAGTGCTTTACTGATGCTGACTGGGGTGCCAGTCTTACGGATAGACGGTCTACATCTGGCTACTCGGTTTTCATTTGCGGGAACTTGGTATCATGGAAGAGCAAGAAGCAGAGTGTGATCGTACGATCAAGCTCGGTAGCGGAATATCGGGCAATTACTCATGGCACAACATAGGTGCTATATCTGCAGCATCTTCTACAGGAACTGGGAGGGAACTGGGAGAAGAAGCAGGATATAAAGCAGCAAGTATATATGGTGTGATAACCAGTCTGCTATTCATATTGCTACTAATCCTGTATTTCATGAAAGGACAAAGCACATTGAAATCGACATTCACTTTGTCCGTGATGAGTATCAGAAAGTGATGACAAAGTTTTACCATGTGAGGGCCGACGATCTGATAGCTGATATATTTACAAAATCTCTAATAGGTCCTCGGGTTCAATTTCTCTGTAATAAGCTAGGCATGATTGACATCTATGCTCCAGCTTGAGGGAGGGTGTTGAGTTATGTGTTAAGTTGAGTTTAGTCCCACATCGGGTAGACTAATAGGGAGAGGGGTTAGCCTCTCATATATAATGTACTCCCCTCTCCTCTTAATGAATCAATCTATCATTCCTATTCTACATAAATTTTGAAAAGAAAGTTGGAGAATTTTTAATACATGTTCATCAAAGTAACAAGAAACTAATAATTACTTACCTTGTCATTATAAAAATTACCATGTAAATGATCTCTCTGTAACTTTTAACTGAATTTTATAATTCTAGTAAAATTAATATATCTATAAATTTTGATAACACTAATTAATAAACATAAAGAATTTATTAGCGTACGCTTCCATAACGCTCCAAACATTAAACTCTTCTAAGTAGTTGCGTTCACCGGCTTCCGTCCCCCTCCTGCTCCGACTCCCGTCCCCGCTCCGGCTTTTGGCTTCTAAGCCTAAATTATTTGGTTGCACATGTTTTGTTCATCATCTTGATCTTTACTTTTGATAAATATCATGCTCTTCTTTTACATGTATATTTATTGGTTGTTCCCACACTCAGTCTTCTCCTCTCTCCTAACCAGAAGATTATCACATCTGTTTATGTTACCTTTCTTGAGCAACAAGACTACTTCCCTCCAAAACCATCTTTCCCACTACCACCACCTAAACCTCCTTGTCCTCTTATTTCTCCATATGAGCCTCTACTTCCGCCTAAAATGACTCTGGATCCATTTGAATCTCTTGTCTGTCCTTGACTGACTAAGAATATTCCTCGATAGGATACCTTGCATTGACACATGTTCCTCCTACTACCTCTCCTCCTCTTGATGATCCTTCTTATTGACACATGTTCCTCCTACCTCTACTACTATCTCAAAATTTGTTTGCTCCCTTTAATCTATTTCTCCTAATTCAATAAAGGAGGCATGCTGCTATGGTTGAGGAGATGCATGCTCTACAGTTCAGTTGTACTTTGTTGAATGATTAAAGGCTTCTCTAGTAGCTTGTGGTTTTACCTCAAATCTCTCATCTTCATGTCGTCGAGCTTTTTTAGGTATATGAATAAATTTCCTAACCAAAGACTCGTTTAGCAGTCCTCTCCCCCCCCCCTCCCCACCCCCCCCCCCCCCCCCCCCCCCCCACAACCCCCCCTACGGCATATGCTGATGCTGACTATGGCGAGTCTAATGATGATTGCCAGTCCAATAGCAGATTTTGCAAATTTTTTGAGACAATCTAGTCACTAGACGAAGTAAGAAGCATATAGTAGATGGCCCATGCGGTTTTTGAAGTTACATGCCCGAGAAGCCTTCACTCCTATCTGTGTGTGTTGTTAACTTTACTGGTTTCTTTCTACTTTAATAAGAAGATTGTGAGTCACATTGCTAGAGTCCAATTTTCAATGAGAGCGCCAAATACATCTAGGTGGATTATCACTTCATTCGAAACAAGGTCAAGCTCTGCAAGGTCCAACTTCATCACATTCATTACATTCCAGCTTCTTCTCAATTGGCAGATCCTCTCTGATACTTTTCCTAGACTGCTTTACCTTTTACCTTCTCCCAAGATGGACGTACTTGATATCTATGCTCCAAGTTGCAGAGGGTAAGAGAAAAACTTTTTATGTATTTTGCCCAATCCAAGAGTGCAAGAAAAAACACACTTTCTACGCTCCACCATGTATACTAGCTTGTTTCATCCCATATCAGAAAACTTCTAGGAAGGGAGGCATACACTCTCCTACATATTGTACTAGCTAGTTTGCAAGAGAAAACACACTTTCTACGCTCCACCATGTATACTAGCTGGTTTCTTCCCATATCAGAAAACTTCTAGGAAGGGACATACACTCTCCTACATATTGTACTCACTCTTTTCCTAAAATAGAGTAAGTTCATTATATTGACCCAACTTTTCAACTATGTAAAATATAAATATAATGAGTGCTCGTCTCAAAGAAAATCTGTTATCTGCTCGATATGGTGTATTCTATTGTTATAGTGGTAAGAGATTCCAAATGAGTTGCTTTGTATGCTCTGATATTACGAATGAGTTGTTCCATAATCTCTAAAGTTTGTTGAAACTTGAACTATTGCTATTGAACTAGTGATTGCACACAAAGAATAGCTAATCCGTCTAACAATCTTATGATAGAAGCTGATTATAAACAATCTTTACTGAATGGAGCAGCAGAAGCAAAGAGACTATTTAATGATAGAATTTATTGCTTAGGAAGCTAATTTTTTCTTTCTTTACATCTACTAATCTGCTAAATGATGAAGGATTCTCTTGCTAAACTTGTAAGTTTTTTAGCCAACCCTGTTCCTTTTTTTTTATATGAAGACTTCACATTCTTTTTGAGTGAGAGAAAGGACAGTATGAAAAAACACGAAACTAAAAAGAACGGGGGGCGGCGTGGGGGATCTTTGGTCTTCGCAGATCTGTCTGTGGTGGAAGATCTTCACTATTACTGTTGGTTATTCCTTTATAGGGATTATGAACTTCCATCCATAAACAGATCTATTTTTTAATTGTTTCATTGTACCAAGGCGAAAAAGAGAGTATGATAATTTCTGTCATGAAACCTGTTATGACTTGGCGATCCATTAAAACAATCAATAACCAAGCCCAAGTGATTTCTTCTCTTAGATTGAATCTGCTTGGTTGGTAAAATAAACATTTCTGGGTGTAGGTGAGATGGAGAGGGTATTTTCTAAGACTGGTTGCCTTAGCCATCTGAATGAATTGGTTGTGTTTGTTTATTTGTCAGTCTTAATTGTTTTAGGACTTAAATGTGGGCGGTAAAAGGATGATAAAGCAGAGTCCCACAACATTCCCTGCTGTAGTGGTACATGAAGTGGTAGCCATGCTCGTTTATTTTCAATTGAGAATTTGATTGGGAGTACTATATCTAGATTATAATTACTTTGTTGTTATGCAGGTTTTATGTGTCTGAAGTCCTCCTTGCTTTGGAGTACCTGCACATGCTCGGGATCATATACAGAGACCTGAAGCCAGAGAACGTACTGGTCAGAGAAGACGGTCACATTATGCTCTCAGACTTTGACCTCTCTCTCCGCTGTGCTGTTTGCCCCACCCTCGTCAAGTCGTCAAGATACACGACGACTGAGCCTTCTTGCATTGAACCCAATGCTTGTATCCAGCCTCCTCCTTGCATGCAGCCAACATGCTTTTCACCACGCTTTTTAAGAAAAAGTCGATCCAAGGATTCGGGTGGCAGATCCAATTTGGGCAATAACAAGATGAGGAATAATGGTGAATTTGCCACTCAGGCGTGCACCCTCCCGGAGCTTCTTGCCGAGCCTACAAGCGCCCGCTCAATGTCTTTCGTAGGCACCCACGAGTACCTAGCCCCTGAAATCATCAAAGGGGAAGGCCACGGGAGTGCAGTGGACTGGTGGACGTTTGGTATCTTTCTCTATGAGCTATTGTTCGGGAGGACTCCATTTAAAGGAGCAGGGAACCGTGCAACTCTATTTAATGTGGTGGGGGAGCCTCTAAAGTTTCCAGAGGTGCCAACGGTCAGCTTTGCTGCGAGAGATTTGATTAGGGGCTTGTTGGTGAAGGAGCCGCAGCAGAGGCTTGCTTACAGGCGCGGTGCTACAGAGGTGAAGCAGCATCCCTTCTTTAATAGCGTGAACTGGGCTCTGATAAGGTGCACCAGCCCACCAGAGGTGCCGAAGCAGTTTAAGAAGAGCAATGATCTGTTGTATCCTCCCGATGAAGGGCGTGGTGGCGGTGGTGCAGCTGCAGCTGCAGCTCGGGATGGCGGAGGTGATCGTGATGCCGATGGTGGTAGATACGTGGACATAGACTTTTACTAATTAATTTGCTAGTTGTATGTAGCATTTGATTCTTTCCTGTTATGTTCAACCTAGATAGTGCTCAAGCACTCAAGGGCATTGATTCATTATTAATGCTTCTAAAAGAAAAGCTTGCTGATGTGGCAAGGCAATTCAAATGAAATTGTTTGAAGGAAAAATGTTCTCGCGAGAGACGACTTAGTATTATGACAGTTAATTTGCTTACCACCAGGTTCAAGGGAGGCTCTTTACTTGCTAAAGGTGTTCCTTCTTCAGGTGAATAGTACTCTGTTAAGATTTCTACATGACACTTTGTCATGCTAGTTTTGAGTTCAACATATGGAAGGAAGGCTTCAAATTAAGCGAGGAAGGAAGGTGGTTAATTCATTGTGTTATTTTTCTTTGGTTGAGAACCCTTTTTTTTTTTTTTTGTTCTCAGTAGGAGGTTTCATTTCAATATTATTTTGGAGTTTATTTTATTTTATTTTGATATGTCCTTTCCACCGGATTTGGAACTAACTTTTCAAGGGGGATTCGAACCGTGCACATCTCCACGGGAGCTCTCCATTTCTGTATTATTCTGGAGTTTGATCCTTGGACTGTATGTCCGAAAATAATGGACCTTTATGCTGGAAAGTTTCATACCCTGTTAAGTAAACATGGTACACTAGTGATGAACAGTTTCTGTTATTTATAGCGATTTTACTGTAAAAGATTTATCCATTAAAGAAAATATTTTAAGAAATCTTCAATACCAAAAATATTATTCATGAATTTGCAACTCAAATGCAAGAAAAATAAAGTTTAATTAAGAATTCTTTAAATATATTAAAAACACAACTATATTAATATAAATGGGTCTTATATTGAATTTCCTCATAGGACGAGACGGCCCTGGTTTTACACATACTTTGATTCAGCTTTAAAGTAGAGGAGCATGTTTTTCTAAGCCATTTTACACGTTTTAGCCTACTTGGTTTAGTGGTCATAACCATTTTTCTTCTACTAGTAATGGGATTTAGCGATTGATGTTATAGAGGCATTTATATAATCGTGTCCATAAAGCTCACGAAGTTAGATATGCGAGCACAACTTGTGAAGTACATGGATTTCTTCCACATCCTTCATAGCTGTCGAATTTGCTATTGAAGCATAATCCTCACCAATGCTCCAAGAGTATTGGAGCAATTGGCAAAAAAATTTAATTTGGTATCAGATCAATCCACCTTTAAATTCTTTGGCACACATAAGAGAATTATATATATTGAAGGGTATTTTTGGAAAAAAAATTACATGCTGAAGCTTACTTTTCACATTATATATATATATATATATATATATATATATATATATATATATATATATATATATATATTCACCCATCTTCTTAGAGTTTTGGTCCCGTTTTAGAGAATATTCTATTGACTATTTCCAAGAGCATTCCATAAAAACAAGTCACAATGAATATTTGGAGTAATTTTATAAACGTCTCGATCACTTCTGAGTTTCTTGAGTTGTTGTACGGTTTGACGTTCAGCTACAGTCCTGAACTCTTTAAACTTCTCGAATGCTTCGTCGTTTGACTTGAACAGATAGACGAACGCATACTTCGAGAAATCGCTGATGAAAGTAATAAAGTACTTCATCTCGACCTTTGTGGATAATTGCTTAAAGTCATTGTTATCTGAGTGCACCAGCTCAAGAAGATCACCCGTTTGAACGATTTTTTTGTGATCTTTATCTGCACACAGACTTTATATTTCTCCACCTCCTTACCCCCATATCTGGAGATAAGGCCTAGACTAGATATCTTGTTTATTATTTTACAATGAACATGTCATAGTCTATTATGCCACAACTCAAGAGAATAACCAGAAGAAGAGACTGCATTGACATTTTTAATCATAGTTACAAGTTGAAGTTTTAACATCCCTTCCGTACAAAATGCTTTTTCGAAGTATGTCCCTTTATATGACATCACCATCTACCCAGCATTAATGTCCATCCTCAAGTCTGCGTTACACAGTAGACTTCTTGAGATCAAGTTCTTGATTATCACCGGTACATGCTTCACATCCTGAAGCATCAACAAATTTTTCGAAGTTAGTTTCAGTAACACCATCCCGATCCCAAGTACTTCAGCTTGTGTCTTCTTCGCCATCGAAACATTCTCAAAAGTAGGTTTATATGTGGTGAACCACTCCCTCTTTGAGAAAACATGGTAGGTAACACTGGTGTCCACCTACCAGTAAGTGTCGACACCAGTTGAGTCAACCTGAGCAATCATATCAACCTTGATAGGTTCACCTTGCTCAGTCTGTTTGGGCTTGGATCTATTGTCCTTCCTATAGTGACCCATTTTGCCATAGTTTAAGCAAGTCACTTATACTTGGTTTGGCATGAACGAGGCCGACTTCACCTTCAGATGGGTAAAATCCTTCTTTTTGTGAGGAGCCTTCTGCTTCCCCTTGGAGTTTCCAGCATGCACCATGTTGGCCTTGGCCATCTGCTTGGACAGTGCTTCCACCTTGAGTTGAGCCCTCAACTCATCTTCAACATGGATCTAGTACAACAGTCGTTCAAGGTCGATCTCCATCTTCTTTTGGTACTTGTCCAAAATAAAGTTGTTCCATCCAGGCGGGATCTTGGAGACAATACCTCCCATAATAATTTTTTCTACTAGGGGCATGCTATTATCCTCCAGTTTTTGACGTAACTTGAGAAATTCTTTGACTTGAGGTAACATATTAGTGCCCCGTTCTCCCGTGCGGGGAGCGCGTGTTACGACCCGCACCTGCATGATTGGCCACGAGTACGTGGGTACTTCCAACCTACGCCGCAGCATCGATGGTAGAATATTGTATTGGTATACTAAACTATCTATTAATAATGATCATCAACATATAATAACATCCCAATGAATATGAATACTCAATTACAGAATCTATAAGGAAGAACAACGCACGAATATGATATAAATAGAACAAAAAAAGAGTCAATACATCTCACAAGACTAATAATATCTAAATGAGTCTCCAACATATAATACATCTCACAATTACAGAATCTGTATATCTACTGAACTATAGACAATGTGTCCTCAGCCTCAATTGGGATGAGTCATGTCACGTCCCAGTCCCAAAATATTTAGGACTAGGAATACGTAAGCATATCAGCCATATATATATGACAACTCCAATATATGAAAACTATAACACATACGTACGTTGTATTATGAATAATAATTCACAAGTGGTATAGATTTATGTCATAAGTCACATGGCATAATTAGATCTCATCCACAGAATCAAATAATCAATCAACTATATAACTGAATCAAGTATAAAATGCTTGATAAGAACAAGTAGTTGGGTGAAGAAAAACCCACTACCAAACTAGAATATAAGAGAAACAAAATAAGTACTTCTAATGAACAATGAGGCTCGAAGAGAAGACCTCCTCGAAAGAGAGAGAAGTAGCAAGTCCTGATCCGTGCTCCTGCAAATAGTCAAGATCATCTACACCTGGAAATGGACCAGGTCCTCAGAGGGACGTAACAAGATACATAGAAGAATGCAAATTGAATACAGTAAAACATGCATAATAGACAGAAAATATACAAGTACGCTGTACTAGACAATCTATATGAATATGCATAATGAGGACAACTTTTCAACGTATGGGCAGGTGTAGGCTACTCTAATACACATGCTATCTCATAACTCATACACACGTACATGTACCATCAATCGACATACCGCGAGGGTAACGACCATCGTGACACCATCAATCGACATACCGCGAGGGTAGCGACCATCGTGACACAACTACCGTAGTGCGTCCTAGTTACTACAGTTTACCAGAGTGGGTAGCCCATACGCCTACTGACTGTCCTCCCCTCCCATGATACTATGTGTCAAGTGTGTGTCAACATATATAATATATAATTATGACTGAAAGAAAATACATATAATGAATATATAAAAATATGATAAGCATGCAAAGTAATGTAAGCAATTTGGCAAGGTATACTTGCCTGACAAGAAAGCTGCATAGTGAAAGCGTCCAGACGTTAAGCATAAGGGATCAGAAACTATGGCATCCGAATGAACGTCTATGGATGCTGAAATAAATATCACCAATATTTCCAGAATAAGCGAGATAGTCAGAAAAGTCTACCCTTTCATCCAATTTGGACACAGGGACAAAACGATAATTTCAGGTCAAAGCGGGGTCCACATGTGGCCCACTTTGCACCGCAAAAACATGTCACGCCCTAGTCCTAAAATATGTAGGATTAGGAATACGTAAGCATGCCAGCCGTATGTATATGACAACTTCAATATATGGAAACCATAACACATACGTACGATGTATTATGAATAACAATTAACAAGTGGTATAGATTTATGTCATAAGTCATAGGGCATAACTAGATCTCATCCATAGAATCAAATAACCAATCAACTATATAACTGAATCAAGTATAAAATACTTGATAAGAAAAAATAGTTAGGTGGAGACAAATCTACTACCAAACTAGAATATAAGAGAAACAAAATAAGTACTTCTAATGAACAATGAGGCTCGAAGAGAAGACCTCCTCGAAAGAGAGAGAAGTAGCAAATCCTGATCCGTGCTCCTGCAAATAGTCAAGATCGTCTACACCTAGAAAGAGACCAGGTCCTTAGAGGGACGTAACAAGATACATAGAAGCATGCCAATTGAATACAGTAAAACATGCATAATAGACAAAAAATATACAAGTACGCTGTACTAGACAATCTATATAAATATGCATAATAAGGACAATTTTTCAACGTATGGGCAAGTGTAGGCTACTCTAATACACATGCTATCTCATAACTCACACACACATATATGTACCATCAATCGACATACCGCGAGGGTAGCGACCATCGTGACACCATCAATCGACATACCGCAAGGGTAGCGACCATCGCGACACAACTACCGTAGTGCGTCCTAGTTACTACGGTTTACCAGAGTTGGTAGCCCATACGCCTACAGACTGTCCTCTCCTCCCATGATACTATGTGTCAAGTGTGTGTCAACATATATAATATATAATTATGACTGAAAGAAAATACATATAATGAATATATAAAAATATGATAAGCATGCAAAGTACTGTAAGCAATTTGGCAAGGTATACCAACCTGGCAAGAAAGCTGCGTAGTGTAAGCATCTAGAGGTTAAGCACAAGGGATCAGAAACTATGGCATCCGAATGAACGTCTCCGGATGATGAAATAAATATCACCAACGTTCCCAGAATAAGCGAGATAGTTAGAAAAGTCTACCCTTTCGTCCAATTTGGACACAGGGAAAAAACGATAATTTCAGGTCAAAGCGGGTCTACATGTGGCCCACTTTGTACCGAAATACGTGCTAGAGATAAATTGTCACGACCCGCACCAGAAAATCGGGCATGAACCGTGGGTACGTCCAGCCTACGCCGCAGAATCGGCGGTAGAACGCTGTAAAGGTCCGTTCTAGGTCAACCAACTATCTATATATCTCACAGAAAAATCTGTCATGACCTCTCCAAAAGGAGGGCAACCACGCAATATATATATGAATAATCCTCTCCCAAAAGGAGGGCAACCACGCAATATATATATATATATATAAACTCTCAATCACAATAACTAGGGGAAGAAATAAAGCACGATATGTTATAAACAAGAAACAGAACCAAATAGAGCAATACAATATCCAAAATACAGTCAAAGGCCATAATAGCTACAATATCTCACAGCATCAAAAGAATAAGTACAATCATCCAAAATATAACCACTGGAAACAACCCAGGAAACCCACCTAGCTAACTAGGGCGCTATAGGCGTCTCCTCGGTGCACTCCTCCTCGATCTCGGGGTCACAACCCTCGTCAACACCCGGCCCATAGAACGTCGGGCAATAGTCCTCAGGATCCTCTGGAAAAAATATGCCCAGTCAGGACTGGAGCAAAGTACATAACTCTGAAAGCAACTCCAAATACATGGTAAGGTGTATATGACGAGCAATAGAAAAGTATACAAGATGCACAGGAAATAAATATATGCTGGAGCACAATAAGTAGCTGCAAGTA